>CM019826.1:114817709-114950209 GCA_009763385.1 Coix lacryma-jobi var. lacryma-jobi | reverse complement strand
TTCATTGGTGGTTGCCTTGCAATTCGAAAGCAAATAAACATGTTCAACATAGAAGAGAGAAAAGAGTAGAGGGAAGTAGAGGCAAATAAGAGAAGAGAGAAGGCCTCAGCACCACTAAGTTTGAGCTATTTAGTAAGCATCACTGGTGGCAAATAAGTAGAAGAAGTGTCAGACAATTTCATGGGAGCTATGTAACCATGGGACACGTCCATCCCAGCCATCAGGGAGGTAAGCCTACACCGGTTGCTTGGGAATGGACGTATCCCATGGTTAAATAGGACACATGACAACAACAAAGACTCATATGTGTAAAAGAATGGTGCCACCGTAAACCCTAAGATTGCATCATAGGCCAAGGTGATGAATAAGTACTTCCATTATCAAGTTGAAATAGATTCAGTGAGCAGAGAAATAGATTCAGTTTGTAAATAAATTGGTAACCATGTTTCAAGATAACAGTGATAACAGTTCCATAGAGTGCCATGGTAAAAGATGGTATATATTATGCTATAAAAACATGAGAATGTATAGTTGGCTCAGATTTGCCCTCCAAGGTCATCACATTACTTCCAAACTGGTTGCTTGTACATGATATACAAGCCATCCTAGTTTAGCAGCTTAATTACAAGTACGGGAGGGCATTTCGATCATCATCGCCACTGCCTCAGCATAGAAGGAGTCACATCATTGCATATGCCGCTACCTCAGCTTACAAGTAGTAGTAGAGAGAGTAGTAGAGTAGTAATAGGACAGCAGTAGTAGGACAGCAGCAGTAGGACAGCATGTGAGTAGGACAGTAGCAGAGAGAGTAGTAGAGTAGTAGAGTAGTAGTAGAGAGAGTAGTAGAGAGAGTAGTACAGTAGTAGGACAGTAATAGTACTACGACAGCATGTGAGTAGGACAGTAGCAGAGAGAGTATTAGAGTAGTAGTAGAGAGAGTAGTAGAGTAGTAGAGTAGTACGACAGTAATAGTAGTAGGACAGTAGTAGAGAGAGTAGCACAGTAGTAGAGAGAGTAGGACAATAGGAGTTGTATAGGACATCACAGGCCATCATAGGGCATCATAGGACATCATAGGTAGCGGCATTTGCACAGTGTAAACAATAGTACATCATAGGCAGCATTTCAACTTAAACAGCATTTCCAAATAAATATACAACATTTCACTACTTCCATTATAAACAAACATAGTGATTTGGCATTGAGGACAAGTGCAGCTTGCTACCGAAGGAAAAAACACACAATAAGAACGTGCAACATTTCCTAATATTTGTGATTTATAAATTGTCACTAGTTAATAAAATAAAACAAACTAGCATTTCATTTAATTGCCACTGATTTATAATTATGGGCATAAGGGAATGGCTCGTATTTTATATTTAATTTGTTTGTCATTTTCACAAACAACAAGAAAACCTAAAACTACCAAAGCGGCGAGTACATACCTCAACGGAGACGGAGGACGGTGGAGAGACGGGCTCCAGGCGGAGGCGGAGGACGGGCTCAAGCCGGCGGTGGACGGGATCCAGGCGGTGTGGGACCACAGAGCTAGGGTTTCGGGCTTACCGGGATGAAACTCCGGGACGGATCTCCGACGAGGCTGAAGGAGCGGAGAAGAGGGCGAGTCGTAGCCCCGTGGTGTCGAGCGAGGACGACCCGTGCCGCGCCGCCGTACACGTGCAGAAGAGGAGCGAGAGGAGAGGGGCGGCGGAGAGGGGCGAGCACGCAAGGAAGAGAGGGACACGGTGGCGGCGGAGAGGGGCGGCGGCGGGTCACGGTGGCGATGGAGAGGGGCGGCGGCGGGTCACGGTGGCGGCGGAGAGGGGCACCACGTACACGTGCAGAAGAGGAGTGAGAGGATGGTCACGCGGTGACGGTGGCGGCGCTAGGGCACCTCGGCAGCGGCGGGGGTGGCAGAAAAATTTGCCGGCCCTTCGGGGTCGAGCAGAGAACCGAATGGGCAGACTTGGTTGACTCGGTGCATGTGGGGACTTTGTACTTTCCATCTTTTACCGTGGCGGGCCCTTTAGAAAGCTCGTCGCAGTTAATATTTACCATGGCGGGCACCTTAGAACGCCCGTCGCGGTTAATATTTACCGTGGCGGGCCCTTTAGAAAGCCCGTCGCGGTTAACATTTACCGTGGCGGGCGGCTTTAAACGCCCGTCGCGGTAAATATTAACCGCGACGAGCGTTCTAAAGGGCCCGCCATGGTAAAATATTTTGACCTTTTCCCTTTATCCAATTTCAATTTTTGTTTTTCCCTTAGGTAATTAGGCATAATTAATACTAGCTATAGATGAGTATGTATAGTAGTAGTAGGTAATTAGGTATAATATTATAGTAGTAGTAGAGTCATAGTTGGATAAGTTGTTAGCTATAGAGGAGTATATACAAGCTTGTTTCATTTGTTTGAACATAGAGATATGAAAAAGAAACAAAACAACAGAACAAAATAAATAAATTTTGGTTCCACTGCAATATTACAACTTGTCTTATGGTTTGCCTACACATATCATTTTGGTGCAGGCGCTTTCACTGTCCTCTTTTCACCGTCGTTGCGGGCCCAGGGCATCATCCTCGTCCTGTTGAATCGGTCTTCGACAGCCTTGATCTTCTTTGGATGATCAGTAAATAGTTGGAGCTCTTCGTAGTTGTTGTATTGTTCGCGGCTCTGGACCCCATCAGCCCCCACGATCCGTTGCTTCCCTGACACAACCACATGCCTTTTAGGGTCTTCTAGGTATACATAGTAGGCTACTTGTGCGACATTGGTTGCTACTACCCAAGGATCATCTTTGTAGCCGATACTATGAAGGTCCACGGTTGTAAGCCCATAACCGTCAACTACAACCGCCTTTGGATGGACCACTGGCACCGAAATACGGTTATGCTTAGGTTTGGGCCATAGTCAAGTTCCCATATTTCTTCGACCTGCCCAAAATATGACGTCCTCTGACCCGTGGCCTCGTCGATGCCCTCGTATCGAACACCGTTGTTCTGTGCCGCACTCTTCTTGTCCTTCTCTTTCGTGTGGAACCTATAACCCGACACGTCATAACCTTGCCAAGTGGTGATTTGGGTGGACGGGCCTTTCTTAAGCTTCTGAATTTCCTCACGATTTTCCTCTGATTCTTCAATTGGTATGTCCTGCTCTTTGAGCCACCCTATGAAGCTATTCTTGTGATGGTTTTGGACCCAGTGCTCCGTGACCTGCCCATCATGAGTTGCACGGATCTCGTTCAGGTGCTTTTCGACAAATGTCTCCATGCTAACTAACTGATGAAGTATGTTGTAATGAGCTTGTTGCACCGTTTCGTTTGGTACATCAGTGCGTAGTTTTCATCCGATGCACCCCATCCCTGAGGTTCTGCCTTCGTGTTGATGGACAGGCAACCCAATCATCCTCCCATCTTTTATGTACCTCATACACCAGTTCACTGCCTCCTCCGTTGTGTATGCCTCGATCATAGAGCCTTTAGGGTAAGCACGGTTATGGACGTATCTGTTAAGGGTGGACATGAACCGCTTGTACGTCCACATCTGATGTAGGTACACGAGGCCCAGTTGTTGGATCTGATCAACCATGTGCATCATCAAGTGTGGCATAATATCAAAGTATGCTGGTGGAAAGCACATCTCAAGCTGGCAAAGGGTCTCTGCGATGAACTCCTTCAAGGCAGGTAGCTCGGCCTCATCAATGACCTTCTGGGTGATGCGGTTAAAGAAGTATGTCATACGCGTGATGACCATCTTCACGTACTATGGACGCATAACCCTGATCGCAATTGGCAGGAACACCGTCAACATGATGTGGCAGTCATGTGAGTTGTAGCCGGTCATTGTGAGGTCTTTCATCGAGACCAGACTCTTGATATTCGAAGAAAACCCAGTCGGCACCTTGATACCCCTAAGCAACTTGAGAAAAGCCGTCTTTTCGTCATGCGTCAGGTTGCAGGCTGCGCCTGGGATATCAAATTTACCGTTCTGAGCCAGTACCGGGTGAAGGTCCGGCCTGATGCCTTGATTGACAAGATTCATGCGTGACTTGAGACCATCCTTTGTCTTCCCCTTGATGTCCAGCAGGACACCAATCGTGCTTTCAAAGACATTTTTCTCTAAGTGCATGCAGTCGATGGCATGGGGTGTATTCAGCGTTTTCTAGTATGAAAGGTACTTAAAGAAAATTGACTTCTTCTTGAAAGGAACGACGACGGTGACTTCCTCCATCTTGTCTCGCTTTCTCTTCCTTCTCTGTTTTGTTGCCCCATCTTCTGATACCATCTTCTTCTTTCCGAACTCAATCTGTTCCATGTCCTTGACCATCTCATACACCTTTCCCCCCCCCCCAACTAGTTTGCACTGGTTGATCACGTTGCGGTTCGTCTTGATTGTCAAAATATTTATTCATAACACTCCTTCTGTACCTATGATTTCTAACGAGGAACCGTCTGTGCCTCGTGTACACCATCTTATTGGATCCTTTAAGGTAAGTGTAGCAGGTCCCGTCGATGCAAATTACGCAGCCGGTCTTCCCTTTGATCTGCCCAGACAATGAGAAGAGACCGGGATAATCGGTGATGGTGACAAAGATAATTGCTTTTAGGGTGAACTTCTCCTTACGGTATGCATCCACCATCTCGATTCCAACATCAAATAGTTTCTTCATTTCCTCCATGAGTGGTTCCAGGAGCACATCTATGTCGTTGTCGGGCTGCTTTGGTCCGGAGATAAGCATAGTCAACATAAGGTACCTGCGCTTCTGACATAGATGGGGAGGCAGGTTGTACATGGTGAGGACGACAGGCCAAGTGTTGTGCGAGCTGCTAAGCTCACCAAATGGGTTCATCCCGTCAGTACTTAATGCAAACCTTACGTGCCTAGGCTCCTTGCCAAACTCTGGGTAAGCCATGTTGAAATCCTTCCAATGCTTCGCATCGGACGGGTGCCGCAACTTGCCATCGTCTCTCAGTCGATCAGCTGACGCATGCCAGGACATGAGCTTGGCATCCTCTGGGTTCCCGAATATTGCACGCAGACGATCTTCCACGGGTAGATACCACACTAACAGTGCTGGACTTTTCCTGTGTGTGTAACCCTCTTCTTCCTCGTCTTGCTGAGCCGAGATCTGCTTGGTCACACTGCTCTTCTTTGCCCCCTTCTTCTTCTTCTTCAGACCACACCGCAAGCCTCCGTCATCTTCCGCATCCACACGACAACCAGCATTTTTCTTGTACCGACTAAAGCCGCAGTGCGGACAACTAGTCAAATTCTCGTATTCACCCCGATACAGGATGCAGTGGTTAGGGCATGCATCAAACTTTCTCAGCTTCATCGCCACTGGTCGGATTAGCTTCTTCGCTCGATAAGTATTGGCGGGCACCTTGTTGGCCGTTGGGAACGTGGTGGCAAGGTAGCTTAACAGCTCATTGAAGCTAGTGTCAGACCAACCATGTCGAGCCTTCAACATTAACATATGGAGGTTAAAACGGAGAGCCGTGCACTCCTTCGGACACTCGCCCCCGTTCTTATAGAGAGGATCAATTGCCGCCTGCTTCATTTCTCTAAAATTCTCCAACCACTTCGGACTACCATACACAACATTGTCTTCATCGATGTGTTTGACTAAATCCTCAACAAGACGCATATCTTCGGGCTCGCTCACAACAGCCTCCTGACCATCACCACCGTTGTGCTCTTCGTCCACCAAGTCTTGGATTACATCCCCCACCGTGCTGTAATCTCGAGAACCATTATTGCAACCAGCTGACATGGCTGCTGAAGATGATGATCCAGGTGCTCCTACAGGATTGCCCTGATTCACTGGTATAGATGTCGGCGTCGACGTCGATGAGCTCACTCCAGATGGACCACCACTCGCACCTTCTCTTTCACCGTGAAGAGTCCAGACCATGTAATCCTTCACGAAACCATACCTAATCAAATGAGATTGCACCATGGGATCTTGGTGGGCTTTCGTGTTCTTGCATTTTTTACACGGACATATGGTTGCAATCCGCTTCAATTTCTCACGATGCCTTTTTGCAATAGTAATAAACTTCCTCACTTCCTCCAGGTACCGCGGATCACCCACTCTATCGAACCGGTACATCCATTCGGACCTCTCCATCATACCTACACCACATAAGCAAAAGAAATAGACAAAAATGATTAGAAAATAGAAAAAACATCTTCCAAAGAGAGAAGGGTAGGGAGATCCACCATAGAACATGGTAGATTCATGCATAGAGAGAGATAGAATGGATCTAGATCTAGATCTAGATCTAGATCTAGATCTAGAACACTTGAGCCAAAAAAAGGGGAAAAGAGAGATAAAGGGTGGGAGAGAGCCATTAGGAACCTTTTGTGTTGCCCTCCACCCCCAAATTCAATCCTTAGACCTCATCAATTCAAAAAGTTTGTCAAATTTTAGGGCAAAGCCTCCTCCCCCAAATGCTGGAAGAAGAAAGCTCGTGGGGAAGAAGAGGGGCCTGGCCGCTGTTTATATGCAAAATCTTAACCGTGGCGGGCATCCTAAGAAGCCCGTCACAGTTAATATCTATTAACCGTGACGGGCAGCTAAGGTTGCCCGCCACGGTTAACATATTAACCGTGACGGATGGTTTAAGTAGCCCATCACGGTTAATAGAGAATTAACCGTGACGGTCATCTTAGGTCGACCGCCACGGTTAAACAATTAACCGCGACGGGCGCCTGGGCGACCAGGTGGCCAGGCCGGCCACCCAATAACCGTGACGGCCAGGTCATAAGCCCGTCACGGTTAACTAATGCAAGGTATCACGCAAAATAATTTCTGTAGTAGTGTTAGTTACATATGGACATGGGGCACAACTTCTTCTACGCAGGATACTGCTTGGTACGGGAGTGATTCCCAGGCTCGGGCGCCAGACCTGGTGTTATTACGGAAGGTACCTCTACGTCGTGACATATGAAACTAATATACATAGGAGGACTCTTTGTAACGGCCTTGTAGTGAACCCTGCCGAATCACCTTGGAAGTGGGTCAAGAAGCTAGCTACCTCGGGCACAAGGGCAACACGACTCATGGTTAAAGATGTGCAAACTCTACAGAGTAAATAAACTGATATATCAGTCGTGCTCACGGTCACGAGCGGGCTTTGACTTCTTCGAGATTAGTTGGTTACTGGTTACCGGTTCGGGTCATCTGATGGACTTTAGGTGTGCTTTGCCTGATGGACTTCAGGTGTGGGTTTTCTTAGTGCGACTCCAAGTGTGGGTTGCTCGGTGTGACTCCGAGTGTGGTTTGCTCGGTGTGACTCCGAGTGTGGTTATTGTTACTGTTGGAGACTGTGGTTATAACCTCGTAAATAGGTGCATAGGAATAATAGGATGTGTTGCTTTAGTCGCTTGAGTCAAACAAAGTCAGCCTACCTTTGATAATAGCCTCATAAGCATATTTTTTCTACACTTGCGAAGTACGTTTCGATGTACTCACCCTTCCTCTTTGAACCCCCTGCTACCCCACCCAGACACTGGAGTCTACGACGAGGAGCAGGAGTTACGAGAAGACGGTGGATACGACCCAGACGACTTGTACTAGGATGGCGCAGCCCCCGGTCGACCTTCCTATGGAGATGGCGTCCAGTTTCCGCGGAGTCTACATTAGAGTTAGACTGAGAGTCTGTACTTTTCTTTTAGACCCGAGGGTCATTTTTGTAATAATGTTCGATATATTAATAAAGCATTATTTTGATATTTACTTTGATGTCGATATATGTATGAAAATTGATCCTGGCATACATATATTGTGCTCCAATTTTATTCTTAAAATTGGGGTGTGACAGAGTGGTATCAAAGCCGTGTTGACCGTAGGACGCTAACCTAGTCAGTCGTCGAGTTTACAAAACTATTTTACTAAGCCTCACCTCATTTCCCACTTCTGTAGACCCTTTCTCTACTGAAAGTTCAAACTTTGTTTCAAAGTAGGTCCTCCAAAACGTAGGATGTCCACCATAATTGTTTGATGTCGTAGCACGTTTTATGACATGTACTTGTGCACATGATATGATTTGGCTTTTTGTAATGATTGTTGGTGTGTTGCGACTGTCAGGTTGCAACGACATCATTTGTCAAAATTTTTATTAATAAAATTAACTAACTTGGGGTCTTTCTCTCTCCCATCTCAACCCTCTATTCACCCATACCAGCTGATGGATCTACGACAATGGGAAGACTGCAACTTGAGCGACGAGGCTTATCGACTCTTTCAGATAACGCCTCACCGAGGCAAGAAGGACAAGTATCAAAAGTATGTTGCAGACTCTTCTCGTTCTAGAGCTACACCTCAAGCACAAGTCCCAAAGCCCCCTGAGATCCCAACTGCAAGCTCAAGTGAAGCTCCTCCTCAACTCCACCAAACAGAAGCACCTCCTCAAGCTCCACCAGAAGACAATCAAGTGATATCCACCCGAAGAGATGTCAAGGCAAAAGAACTATGTTTCTACTGCAAGCAAGTTGGACACTTCATCAGCAAATGCCCGAAGAAGCGTGAGGATCGCAAAGGTCGAGCCAAGAGGAAAGCTCTAGGACAACACCTCAAAACCAAAGATGTCAATCGGGTGATGAACAAGAAAAACGCCAAACGCTCAAAGTTCCATGGTATGTCCCACGAGGTCCCCACCCACCTTTCTTTCTAGCCCGAATCTCGGGATGAGATTCAAGTTAAGGGGGTAAGTTTGTAACACCTAGATTTTTAAATAAATAAAATAAATTAGAATTTAATAAGGAAATGGCCAAAATCCTAGATGGAGGAAAATTCTAACCAGATGTATGTTGCATTCATGTCGTTGCATAATTTTATTGGATGAAAAAGAATTTTATTAAACCCGTATAGGGCGAATTGAATTTATTCTATTTAGAAAATAAATAAAAAGCTTATGAAAAGTTTACAAAATTTTCAAACTCAAATTTTATTTTCAAAACCTAGGGAAAATATTTTGAAAAGGTTGCAAACTGGTTTTGTTTTCAAAGTGTTTTGAATTTGATTTTCAAAAGGAATTTACAAAATAAAAAGAAAAAAAAAAGGAAAAACCTCTCCTCTCCTCTCCTCCCCAATTCGGCCCAGCCGATGGCCTCCTTTCCCTCCACACCAGCCGAGCCCACCAGACCGGCCCACTCCCTCTCCCCCTCTCCTACCGAATTCAGCCCAACACCACCCGCTCTCCTAGCCCAACTCCCCACCCCCACGGGCCATGACCCAGTGCCAGCACGCTCCGCCTCCTCGCTACCGCGCCGGCTCGCAACCCTGCCCTCCCATCTCTCGGTGACACTACCAGCTGGGCCCGCCACTTTCTCTCACCGACAGCTGGGCCCCACCTATCGGGGTCATCCCCAACCTCCGTCCGCAGAAGGCGGAAGCCCGTGCCGCCACTGCCTGCGTGCACCGAGCTCCTCTCCCCGCCCTAGCCCTAACCCTATAAATCTATCTCCGAGCCTCCACGCGCCGCCACCACCACTCTCTTTCCCTTGCCTCCTCTCCCTCCCCAGCGCCAGGTGCGGCCGCCATAGATGGGGGGCCGAGCTCTGTGGCCGTCCTCTCCTCTCCTCCTCTCTGCCCTATAGAAGCACGACACCAGGACCACAGCAGCCAGCTACATCCACCTGTCCCATCCTCGCGGCCCCTCTCCCTCTCTAGCACCACCCCTAAGAGCCACTGCCGCCTTTGCCGAAAGCTCGGCCGAGCGTTTGATCTCCCCGCACAAGCCACCTCTGATGCAATCGCTTGGCCCTATGGCACCAGAAGAGGACGCCGAACCCAACTGATGCATCCTCGGTGACGGTCCACGGCCGCATGCCTCTCCCCGCGCTCGCCGGAGAAACTCGCCACAGCCGTCCGCTCCACCGCCCTGACACCCCCTCCTCACTATCTTCCGGCCACCCAGGTTTCCACCGGCAGGTTCGTAGTGGCCTCCCCTCGCTCTCCACCACTCCCCGAAGCACGCCGACCACCAGAGGCGCCATCCCAACCGACACCGGCGAGCCCCCGTCGGGCGGTGTCCCTTTTCTCTACGTCAATAGAGCGGAGGAAAGAAGACCCCTCCAGGCCGTCTGATCTGGGATGAACGCCCCAGATCCCGTGTTGACCGGCGGTCAACATGGTCAACAACGCCACCCGACAGCACCTCTGCATCCAATCAGAGCTAGCCATGTGGTGGCCAGCATCCACATCAGCAAGAAGACCAGACTGCGTGGGTTTTGCATGCTACCCCCTGTCATTCTCTCAAATCCATCTACTGTTCTATGTGCCTTGTTAAAATTGTGATCTAACCCCTTCCGTCTAGGGTTAATTCCGTTCCGACCCAATCAGAGAGGATAATGAGGTTAATTAGTTTTAAAAATGTGTTTTGACTTTGTTTAATCCATAAATGGTTAATGATGTTGTTAAATTAATTAATCATGTCATTAATCTGTTTTGGTTCATAAAGTAAAATAGTTTTCTTTTAGTTTATTAAAATGATTAATGCTTTTATAAACCCTTTTTATAATGCTTTTAAATGTGTTTTGCTAATAAGAATAACTCTTAAAATGTCACCGTTGCAAATAAAACATTTCAGATCTAATAAAATGATTTTGTGGTCCAAATGAATTTCTTTTAGTCACTGATTTTGAAAAAAAAGCATTTGAAAGTAAATTAATTTATTTACCAAATTGCCCCTGAAATTCAAAAGCTCATAACTTTCAAACTGAAGCTCTGTTTTCAGTGGTTTTCGCGCTCACGTGATCGTAGAAACAAGCCCTACACGTTATTAACCTTTTTAGTATGTTTTCATAATGTTTGATGTACTGTTTTTTATATTGCTTTGTTTAGGCCATGTATTGATGTTTGATCCCGCGAGTGCGGAGTACGAGGATGCTCTAGACCCTTCTTGTGATCCTGCAGTTTCGACCCAGCCCGAAGGCAAGTGTCCTTGAATATCTTGCACCCGTATTTATGTTACCTTTGGTATTAGAGTAGTTAGATCCTGTAGATGCATGTAGTGTCTAAATTTGAATCCCATGATATGGTTTACTAGATCTTGTACTATTTTCCTTGTCACCTTGTTGGGATCATATGAGTAGAAGTCATGCTTATCCTTGCTGTCTTGGGATGGGATTGTAATAATTAATTCAGATTAATGATCTATGGAACATGTGGCTAGTAATGATGTAGTATTGTGAGTAGGTAAATCCGGCAGGATGGACCGTTGGTGGTGTGGGCCATGTGACTTGGCATACGGTTGTCATGTGACTTGGCATTACGGTTTGCCATGGGACGGCGTTGGTTTAGGTTTGTGGTTTGTTATCCTGCCTGGATCCCTAGGACCCGGTTCTTGGACAAGTAACCCAAAAAACAGCACAAACCATGAGGCCTATATGGCACTGGGACTGGCTAATTAATTAGAGAAGCCTTATGTCGTTATTAGTTATATATGGACATGGGACAGGGCTTCTTCTACGCAGGATACTGCCCACCCCACCCAGACACTGGAGTCTACGACGAGGAGCAGGAGTTACGAGAAGACGGTGGATACGACCCAGACGACTTGTACTAGGATGGCGCGGCCCCTGGTCGACCTTCCTGTGGAGATGACGTCCAGTTTCCGCGGAGTCTACATTAGAGTTAGACTGAGAGTCTGTACTTTTCTTTTAGACCCGAGGGTCAGTTTTATAATAATGTTCGATATATTAATAAAGCATTGTTTGGATATTTACTTTGATGTCGATATATGTATGAAAATTGATCCTGACATACATATATTGTGCTCCAATTTTGTTCTTAAAATTGGGGTGCGACAACAACATGGAAGATCTGACAGAAGATGAGAGGATTGAGGCTTATGATGTCCACTGCGAAAGACTCTACACTGCTCAAGTGGTTAAGGAAGAAGATTAGAACTATGTAATATAGTACTGCTCCTCTTCCATCTTGTTATTTTCTCTATGGAATTGATGAATATATTAATTCATTGTCTTCTTGTAGCAAATGTTTAGTCTAGCTGCTTTAAACTTTGTCTTGATCCTGCACATTTTCAAGAGAGTCTGCTGAATTCATTAGCAAATGTTTAGTCTAAGATTATATTAATTCAGTAGCAAATGTTTAGTCTAATGAATTCGCTAATTCAGTAGCTGGTTCTGCTATGTATTATATATGGGATGTCAGATCTTCCTGTCTTTTAACCATTGAAAAGCAAATCATTTCTATGTAGGTGTGCAATGTTTCCAGGATCAGGATCATATAACATTTGCTATTTACTATCAGGTTCAATTATCTTTGAAGTTCAATGTCAATGAATCTTGTCTTTACTTTTGTTTCATGCGATGTAGGAAAAGGATTCGTGATGGAAGGAGAGAGAACTCTTGGTACCGAAGTTGTCTCTAAAGTTATCTATTGCTACTAAATACTTAGAAATTCTTCATAGCTGGAATGCATAGTAGACATCAAATAATACTTATGTATCGAACTATAAGCATGGATGTATGCATATTGTTTGCACTTTTAAGTTAAATGATCTGTCAAATTGAAGATGAGATCATCAGACTTCTTGTTAGCAGATGGTCATCTCATTACTCACAAGATTACTTTTTTCTAGATTTTTTTTAGAATTTAAGAGTTTTTGTATTTATTTATTTAATTTTTCGGGATGGAACTTTCATTTTATTTTGTTTTTTATATTTTAAATCCTAGATACTTAAATTTCGGGTTTTGTGATTTTTTTTATTTTGGTATCCAAACTCAGTCTGTATCTAATGTGCGAACGTGGAGGGTTCCCATCCAATTCTGTCTACTTCATCTCGTATTTTCAGACGTGCACTGGGTGGGTGAAAGACTGAAAGTCTCCTGTGGTTGAGACATGGATCCATGTACTATGGGTTAGGAGACGTGTGTACAGTACTAGTGGAGGGTGCGCACCCTCGCGCGCGAGGGTAAGAGATCATAATTTTTTTTTAGTTTGGCGAAATCAGTATTATAATCTGAAATATATGATAAAACAGGCCAGAGCAAAATGTAAGAAACAAAGCTTTAGGTACATAATATTACATCCAATTTAAGTCTGGCCTAGTAGGTATAATTGATATTTAGTTCGAACATAACATGGTTACAATAGTTGACACTGCATCAATAGTACGCGTTATACAACAGCTGACCGATGTAGTGGTAGCTGCCACGTTTGCAAGATGAGAGTTCAGTGGCTACAATGTTTTGGCGTGAGTATAGAAATAACTATTAATAAAACGTACTTGGAACCTAATACATCATAAGAGTTTCAAACTACATGTATATTGCTCGAAGAGTAAAGTCCATCACCGGTCCCTAAACTTGTGTCGTTGTGTCATCCCGGTCCCTAAACTCACAAATCGACCGTTTAGGTCCTCAAACTTGTTCGGTTGTGTCATCCCGGTCCCTAAACTTATTCGGTTGTGTCATCCTGGTCTATAAACTTATAAATCACTCGTTTAGGTCCTCAAACTTAGTCAGTTATATCATTCTGGTCCCTAAACTTTGTTTTGAGTCTCATCTAGATCTAAACATGGTAATTTTAAAACTTTATATCAACAAATAATTCATAACTTTTTCATATAAACTCAAATGAAGACAAACTTTATATCAAAATTGTAGCTCTCGATGTGATCTACAACTTTGCAGTTTAAAAGTTTTTGATTTAAAACTGTTTAGGGTCCCAAAATATTGTTGTATGTTTATAGATTTTGAAATTTAAAATTTAAAATTATTTTTTGGATAATAAATGACTTTAAATAAAAAAATATCTACAATGTTTTAGATTGCATTGAGAACTATAACTTTTATATAGATCATGTAAATATTCAAGATTGTTTGATAATTTTAAATTTTAAATTTCAAAATCTATAAACATACAACAATATTTGGGACCCTAAACAGTTTTAAATCAAAAACTTTTCAACTACAAAGCTGTAGATCACATCGAGGGCTACAATTTTGATATAAAGTTTGTCTTCATTCGAGTTTATATGAAAAAGTTATGAATTTTTTGTTGATATAAAGTTTTCAAATTATAATATTTAGATTTAGATGAGACTCAAAACCAAGTTTAGGGACCAGAATGACACAACTGACTAAGTTTGAGGACCTAAACGAGTGATTTACAAGTTTAGGGACCGGGATGACACAACCGAACAAGTTTCAGGACCTAAACGGTCGATTTGCGAGTTTAGGGACCGGGATGACACAATCGAACAAGTTTGAGGACCGGTGATGGACTTTACTCTTGCTGGAATTAACAAAAAAAAATACATGGATGTGTTAAGAACGCAAGAGGCAATAAAGAGAGAAGTAACATCGAAGAAAGCTTAACAGAGAGGCCAGAAAGAAGGGCAACACACATGTGACTGTATGGAGCGGTAATTGGTTTAGTTGATAACTTGGTGTCATAACTTTCTTAGCAGACCATTAGAACGTAGGAGGCCTATGTAAAGGAAGAGCCATGTTGCACAGGAACATACATTGTAACTTATCTAGTTAATGTTTTCTTACACTAGAAGGGTTATGTTCATATGCATATTGGGGAGCATTAGGACTGTAATTAATTAAAGTTTAAAAGCTAACTACCTTACCTCCTTCAACCAGAATACAATGCTTTATATTTGATTTTGAAACGCTAGTCACCTATATTGGCAAACCGGCAAGGCAATTTGCAAATAGCAAGCACTGGATATAAAACTGTAAATTAGGGATGCAAGCTGCCATTGTAGCACTCCTGCAGTTTAATAGGTTTGCTGGCTATCATCTAGTTCCTCCATTTTCTCAAGGGAATTGTTTCTATCTGTACTTTTTCTTATATAAATAAAATGTCATCACAGTTGGGTATCACTCTACTGTTTTTGGTAAAAAAATAGGGTTATTTTCTTAGCAATACTAGGATGACAAAAGTGCAGTGGCAGTAGCTTCTGAAGAAAAAATAGAGTGTTGGGAAGAAGGAACAATGGTTTCAGTCAATGCATCGGGCGTACCATTAAATTCTAATGGCTACAATCAAGAGGGTAATTTATATGGGAGTCTTTGATAATCCTATGCATGGAAAGACCGGGCCTGAGATACCTTCAGAGCGCTAACTGTTTATCTAAGCCCATGGCTGCTCAGTCCATTCTTAATATTTGAGAGATCACCATGTATATCTGACCAAAATTGTAAACGTTAGTGCTACATCATATATCAACTGCCAAAAAAGGTGAAAGATTTTAGCCGGAATATGGAGAAGTTTATTCTGAAAAGCTTAAGGTCTGAGGTAGCTATAGTAGTTTAGTTTGCTATAAAACATGTAAGTGATGTCTTTTCTTTATCTTGTCAGCCTGTGTTAATAATAGAATTCTGTACATCAGTGGAGTAGAGTATAGTGATAAGATAAAAAATTTAGTTGAGCAAGGCGATATATGGAAATAAAAGAAATATTTGCAAAGTCTATGGATAACTTTGAAAAGTCTCTGCAAACATGGTCTTTTCAAAGAAGACATTTTAAGATAATTGGAAAAGCTTTTAGAAAACACCATATTAAAATGACTGGCCATCTAAAGATTTCATACACGCGACATTTGTTCTCCACATTTAGATTATGTAATCCCTATAAAACACCAATATTTTTGCTTTTTAACCAGTCAACTACTTTAAAAATTTATAGAAGCACAAACCAGAGGTCTCTGATATTGGAGGAAAGAGAAAAAATGGTTGACATGAAAAGCCAGGGAAGGACAGGTTGCTAACTCAAACAGTAAGGAGCACATCTAGCTGAACATGATGACACTAAAATTGCTAATTTTCTTTTAAGAAAAAAGAGGAATGAGGAAGGAAAATACGCTGTATCCTATAAAAATAAAGGGCTAGAACAAACACATTCTGATGACCGATTCAGTTTATAGCGTATTGTATAAACCATTCATATGGATTAACATGGTATCTGTAGTCCTGTACTTGTTGATGCAAAGTGGTTGAGGCCTTAAACAAATTCCTGTACCCACCTATTTTCTGGGGATATCCTAGGAAGATCTTGTTGGGTAACAGACTCCAGGAACCCATATACCTTGGGAAATATTTAAACTGAAGCTCATTTGTTAACTGAAAAGTGGTGGGAATTGACAAGAGTTTATTATAATGCAAATGACAAAAACCACAACTGCTAATATTTGTACCTGTGCAACAATAAATACACACATTTCTACAGTAGTGAATTTTGGACTATAGATCACTGAAAGCTACAATAGAATCAATGAATCCACACCTTTCTTTCTTCCACCTCCTTTACTTCAAGCTACCTCACTTGTATCCATGGGCAGGAATGGAGGAAAATTTTAGATTTTGCCAAGAGCTCATCAAGGAATAGCCCAGATTGAATCCAGGGTCTCTGAAGCAAAGGATTGGAACCCAAAATACGCAACAAAAATCCTTCTTTCTTGCATCTTGCATCATCAGTTCATTTCCTAAAATTAAACATTCCAAATTTATATATAAGAACCTAATCATAAACCCCCCAAAGAAATTATTGTAGCTTTGTAAGGCAATATGGTCTTCCAATCATTATATGAGGAGAAAAAATAAAGAATTGCAAAATGAACCTAGCAGACTAATTACGGAACTCATAGCTAACTGGAGATATCCAGTTGCAAAACCTCTTCAGGTTATTACCTTACTACAACCAGTCTTGAAATTGAAATGATGTGTTTTGTCTTTTCCACCAAGCACGGTATGAGCATGCACCTGGTAAACGGTGTGTACCTGAACGGTAGTCATCTGCACTTTATGAAGCGTCTTACTTTTCGGATCAACATGTATATAAAAACTAACAATTAGAGTACATAAAGCTGGTGTCAATGAGATGAGCGACATATTTAGTTTCAAAAACTGCGAGTCATATATAGGATAGAACAAAATCCATTTGAGATAATAGTACACACAAAAAACAAAGATGGCTAGTATTTGTAAAAGACACACTTGAAGATTTTTTTGTTAGGTAGCTTATATATGCATTACATGTGAGATAATATGTGGATTAGACTCAAGAGCTGGCAACCCCAACTGTTTTGTACGACAACATCAACTATTAAAATGATAATGCCTAAGCTGTCTAAATATTGGTACCTGAACATTGTAAGACCATTTCATAGAAGGCGCATCTATTTTCATTGTGAACATGGTCACTTATCGGTCATGTGCAACCAGATAAATCAATTTTATAATTGAATGGTAATTATGCACAAATTCTTCAGTGCCAGCTCTTCCTGCGATGTATAGCTCTATTAACAAAGTATGATTGTTTGAAAATTGATTTTACATGATGCTAGCATGATGAACTTACCGTTCCCAAACAACTTACTAATGCTCTTTTGTTGATATGGCCTACCTCCATGTCCAATTCTGGGTTTACCTACAATTGAAGTTGCAAACATAGAAAGGGTAGCATAAATAGCCATGAAAATACAAACCATAGAGTATGATCAAATGAAATTTGAAAGTAAATGGAGGCATAGAAAATGAGAGGACGCTAGTGCAGAAGCTTGCAAGGAAGAATAGTATTTCTTAGTAGAATACAACACATTCTTGTAAGGCAAAACAAAGAAAAATAGTCAATAAATGATGAGCATTAACAAATACTGGGTGTGATTTATGTCTATTCAGCAACACTAACTGCATCAAAATCACAGACCATAGACTAAAAGGGTTGAAGACTATAAGTAACAATAAGAACTGTACAATCAACATGTAATTAGCAACCTAGGCTACTGCCATAAGAGATTAGAAAGACACAGTAAGGAAACAGACAGTGGTGGAAAGAATTTTTTTTATGAGATAAATCTTTATAAATGACAACATTCTTTATAATATAATACTTGCAAAGCATGAAAATCAAAATTTTTAGTTAACAGGAGGCAAGTACAGGAATTTTCGAATTAAAATTTAGAAGGCTCTATAAATTTTATTTTCACATATACTGGATTTGCATCTGCATAGTAATTGTAAAAAATTAAGAGCTTATTGCTATTCAGATAAAACTACATATGCAGTTGATTGCCATGTGCATGTGATCTGAATGCATGGCATAAATGGAGGGAAGAATAGTAGCTCAACTGCAGCTGCACGTGAGTGAAGGATACACATGGCCACTTCTGGCGTCACAAACCTGCACTAAAGCAGAAGACTAATTCTCATTGACACCAAGTCATGGTCATGCCTGCATGGTGTTATGGATTACTGAACCAAAATGGTTTTGATGATGATGTCAACACCCACTCAGAATAGCGAATTTTACCAGAAACGAATAAAGGAAAAGGAACATTGGTAAAAAAAGTTGTTGTAGTGACACTATGAGGAAAGAAAATAATGCCCATGTTGAACCCAACTTATATCAGCAGGGCACATAGTTGCATTGAGAACTGAAACAAACACGTGAGAACTTAAACAAACATGAGAAGCTAAAAAAAGAAACACGAGAACCAAAAGTCATTACAAGCAACCCAAATGTCTGAGAATGGTACCTCTGGGAATAGGGTGTGTGCTTGGAATGAAGAGTATCTAATGAAGTCACAGGTAATGAACACATAATACAATTGCAGGCCTAAAATCAGGAAGAATATATTTATCACTTCACAGACAATAGACACAAGCTTAGGTTGCACAATCATAGGTTACTGACAGCATAGGCAATGATCATTAGGGAGTATGAGCGCCAAAACAAAGGAAATCCTAGATTGGACAATGAGCATTACCGAGTATAAGCGCAAAACCAGACCTCATTTATTTACAAAAAGAACGTAAAATCAACACTACTCAGCCCATGTGTTGACAAAGGATTGCAAAACAGAGTGATTAAGATTAGGCAAGGATATGCAGTGCCAACAATAGAAAATTGTTCTGGACTGCACAACTTTGGTATTTGCATAAGCCAGTATCTGATTGAAGATTTGTTTTAAACAAAGTTCAAAACTCATTCACAAAGAAACGTCATGAACAACTAATAAAGAATAAACATAATAATAATCTTAAATCTGCATACCAAATCGCCCATATGGCCATATATCACAAGCATTCCATCTTGTACCGACCTGTGTATGAGAGATAAATATTGTATAAAATGTAAAAGCTAACCTGCAAGAGTAAAAGGATTATAAATTTACCTGAAGCAGCATGTGCAGGAAATAAATAGCATCATTCACACTTGTCATAACAGCAAGTGCTGCAGCAAATTTCCAATTGAACACTATACAGTTGCCACCATCCTGAAGTTTATATGAAAACAAATAAAGAACATGTGGTTAGCTCTGGTCAAAATTACTGCGAGAGTCACTAATAAAATGCATATAAGAAGCACGAACAAAGATCTAACACCTACTGAAAATTTTGTATAACATTATTTGTTGTACTGATAGATCTAACACCTACTGAAAATGTCAATTAGGCATGACATGACAAAGAATCGATTCCACTGCTCAACAGGCTTTGCATGCGGGTTCATACTGCTCAATCTGAGAGACCAAACCAACAAGCTAATGGATCGAGAACAGCGAAGATGTGTGGGTGGAACAGAGCGGAGCTAGGGTTTCCTGTACCACACGCAGATTGGAAGGAGGAGCAGCGCCAAGGGGAGGCACGCCGGCGGCCGACATACCAGCGCCATGGCCGGGGACGTCTCTCTTTGGGGCCCATGGGCGACGCGACGCCCTAGCTGGGGGCGTTGTCGCGCCATGTGTAGATGGCCCGACCTGCCCACCGCAGCCACCGCGCCTACCCACTGGCGAAGAGAGAGGAGGAGGAGGCCGGCGCAAGGGGAGAGGACGAGGAGGAGGCCGGCCGCAGCCACGGCGCACACCACCCGCGTCCGTTGCCGCCGCCCTGTCGGCTAGGGATGGAGATGGAGAGGAGGGAGAGGATCGATGGGGAGACAAAGAGGAAGGTAGAAAAGAAGAATCTGAAAAGAATAATTAGAATCTGAGTATATATTTGTCCCACCGGATTCTGGAGAAGCCAGAGAGAAGTAAGGAATGTAAAGAGAATCACGAGAAGCCGTTTCTGGTAAAATCTGCTCTAACCAATCTAGGCCGTGAAAGGAGAGATCGGGCGGTTCAAAAATTTTGGATGAGGTGTATCGCCTCATTGCTTGAGGAGCCGGTGAGCCTTATAATAATAATAATAATAATAATAATAATAATAATAATAATAATAATAAATATATATATAATAATAATAATAATTAATAATGTAATACACGTACAGCCAAACGAAGAAAATCTAATTTCACCCCCGAACAATCACGCTCGCCCAAAATCCCTCCTTTCTCGGCCACATATTTGCGCCCAAGGGGAGCACACCAAATTGGGGATTTGGCGCCTGCTCCAAATCGAAGGCGCGCCACAATTCCGCGCCTTCCATCGTCCTCGCGCGCATTTTCCTCGCGGCGCGCCCGCAGCAGCGTGTCCTCTCACCTGACGGCGGCGAGCTGCTCCATCCTCGTCTAAGGTGCCGTCGGTACCCCCGGCTTGCGCATCCGTCGTTGCCGTCTCCGACCCGCTGCAGCCACCACTAGTAGCTGCCCCCGAGGTATTACTTTAGATATTGGCCCCACGAGTTCGTGTTCCTTTGCAGTACATATGATATGATTGCTGAAACGAGATGTTTTTTTAGAGATTTGATGAACTAGAGTGCTAACCCCCCCCCATCCGTGCATGACTCCACACCTGCCTCTTCTCTTTCAACTGGACTAGTACTAGTAAAAACACTGTGAAAAGAGAGTAGATTTTCAGAACCAAAACGCTGCAACCAAGTTCAGTCACAGTTGCGGCGATGATATCCTGCATTAGAACTAATGTCAATAACTCTGCTACTCATGCCCCCCGTGAGATTCAGCATGGGAAGCACTGATGCGGCAACCGGGTACTTGTGACGTGATGGGCCATTTGACCAATTTAAGTTGAAGAAGTAATATGCAGTTCAAGTATTGTGAAAAAATTTGTTTCAGTTCAAGTATTGTGAAAAATATTTGTTTCAGTTCTAGTATTGTCAACTTACTACAGGTCTGACTGCCCTTGGCTGGGCCTGGCATAGCCCTGGCTGGCTGTGGACCTTGCTGGGTGCAGTAAAAAAAGCCCTGACACTTTGATCTGGTGGTATGATTCAAAGTTTTTAGGAACAAAAAATAGGACTACTCTTGGAGGAAGGGTTTCACACCCAATATATTTTTTTTGGCAAGGATCTAATACCATGTTTTTTGGACTCCATTTTTATAGGCATTGCAAGAGATGTTCTTAGGGTAGCCACTGGATTTGTCTTTTGCTCGGTCCTGAATGCTATCTGAACCTGAACAACTGTGATTTTGATTCATGTCATGTTGGAGCCTTTAGAAAATGCTTCCAGTATTTGTTCATTGGTGTCGATTTTCAAAAGTTTACTGACAACAATAAAGACATATTCCTGTATCCATAGTTGAACTCAATTGATGAGTGAATAGCTTCTTTACTTTTTTTTTTTTTAATTTCAATTCTCGATTGTCCCAACCAATATAGGGTGTTAAATGTGGGGAAACAAAGACTTCATTTATCTCAAATGCAGTTAGGATTTCTCTTAACTTTTGCAAGGGTAGCTTCTTATCGAAACACTGGGATTATGATGAATTGTGGGGTTACATTTTTATTAAAATAAACAGGGTTAATAAAAAATCTTGTTTGCCTTAGTCATAATTCCCATATGGCATATATAAATTGTTGAGCCTGAAACATATATGTGTTGACATAGTGTTATGGAGATGAGTATTTTGGGATAACTAGGCCTTATGCTTTGCCAAGAGCTTGAGAGATTGAGGGAGACTAGAATTGTTTCTTCATAATTCATTGCTTAATTCCAAATGACAAGCATGCCTCTCTTTATATAGAGAAGGAACCAACCCTAAACCTAACTCTAACTTGGCGGCTAAGCTACTGCCTCTTGGGCCTATTGGGCCGGTGGCAGCCTGCTGGCTGCCCATGACATCTCCCCCGCCCTTGGAGACCCAGCTCGCCCTCGAGCTGGATAGTTGCCGCAGACCTATTTGACGCGATCTAGGGTTAAGCCTTTTACATCTCGGCTCACTATTGAAAATATGAAATAAATTTGGAACTAAAATATAAATTTGGACTGCAGCTATGTCCTCCTGTCCTCCTGGATCCCAAGGAAAGAGCTGAACGGCGGACTTCCTGTTAGATGAAAGGTGGAGGAGGTACCAGCCTGTTCTTATGTTGGGTTTGTCTAGCACCAAGGCAGGTGCCAGAAGGAAGGAAACGACCATCTTTGGTCGTGCGGAGGGGCTGCATACCCAGATCTCGACTTCTGCAGGGGGTGCAAACATTACAGACGAGACCCGGTGGAGTTGTTGCAGCGACGAGCTTATCAGCATGCGGATCTTCCGCACCATCCGGCGGGCAAGGAACCCTCGCCCTGCGGCTTGCAGGCGCACCGCTGCCTGCTCCTTCGAAGCTTTTGTTGCCTGAAGAGCCTGCGCTCGGCGGCGTGCCAGGAGTCCCCGTGCTGCTGCCTGGAGGCGTACAGCCACCCGACGTTCACGGTCCTCCTTGTCCTTTGCCTGGAGACGCACCCTAAGGCGATCCAGCTGTGTGAACACATCAGCAAAGATGCGTGATGGAGTTTGTTGGAGCGTGGGGGTGATCCGAAGCGTAGGTGCAGTAGCTCGGTGAAGTGGCGCCATGTCAGGGTGCCCTCATCCTGCTCGACTTGGAGGAACCACATCTTAGCGCTCTCCTCTAGATGGCGGCCTGCCATCCAGACCTTCTCTTCTTCCATAATGCGCTGGTGGCTGAAGTACGATTCACACCGGTTCAGGAAGCTCAATGGATCGGTTTTGCCATCATACCGGGGAAAATCCATCGTCTGGAACATGGGGGGGCGGTCCTGGTGGTGTTCGTCGGTTCCATGTCGCGCGCCAGAGGCGGACGAACGAAAGACAGTGAGATCGGCGATCGCCTTGGCGTTGGCTTCGATCGATTGCTGCATCAACACCACAGACTTGGTGAGCGCCTCCATGGAGGCCTTGAGGTCGGCCATGCTGAAGGCGCAGAGGAGCTGCGGACGCCGCGGGCGCAGAGGGTTCGCGGATGGCGCGGACGTGCGCGATGATGGCCGCGCAGAAGAGCGACGCGGCGACGGCTGCAGGAAGACGACGAGGCGACGCTGTGGCGGTGGGGGTGCGCCTGCTGGAGGTGGGGTGTGGCCGATGTGGCAGCTGTGGTGGGGGGTGGATCCGTGGGCGGCGAGGAGTCGCGCGGACGGCTGGTGGTGGGCTGTGGTGGTGGCTGATGGTGGTGGGTTGTGGCGGCGGCTGGTGGTGGTAGGGATCGGGAGGAGGTGGATCTAGATCGATGATTTCTTTTTTTTTTTAGATGGAGTGGATTGGTAGCGGCTGTGGAAGAATCGACAGGCTCGTGATACCAGATGTTATGGAGATGAATATTTTGGGATAACTAGGCCTTATGCTTTGGCAAGAGCTTGAGAGATTGAGGGAGACTATAATTGTTTCTTCATAATTCATTGCTTAATTCCAAATGACAGACGTGCCTCTCTTTATATAGAGAAGGAACCAACCCTAAACCTAACTCTAACTTGGCGGCTAAGCTACTGCCTCTTGGGCCTATTGGGCCGGTGGCAGCCTGCTGGCTGCCCATGACACATAGTAACTAGTATATGTACTAATCCCTTTGCATTCATATATTTCTCATGTCTGTGCTTGTGCTTGTTTTGTTTGGTATCCTGAATTAAGTTTTGTACCATCTGTTTTTTTCTGTTTGCAGGTCACAGTGCACTGGTATATGTTGAAGATCAGTGGTGGGTTGACTGAAAAGGACAGTTTAAGCATCACTGTGGTGTCAACATTTTTTCTGCAATAATATTCTTTTCCATATCATGGCATTTGAGTCGATATCACTACCAGCTCATGTAGTGGTTAAGAGTGAGGTTGAATCCTCACAAGATGTGGGCTGTGATTCAATGACCATAGAAAGGGTGGAAACAAATTTGAGCAAGGAACCCTTTCTGCTGGTTCCCTTGGAAAATAAGGAAGACAAAGAATCCCTTGGTACAATTTGTTATCTTAAAAATAGTAAGGTTGATGTTCCTGAGGCCATCTCTCGAAGGGGAGATATACTTGAATTGTCGATCTCTAGCAGGGCTTCAGATGATAGTTTTTCATTGGGTTGTGAAACACCACGTGAAAGCATCTTTGATCCATTTGCTACAGGACAAGAAGAAGCAGCCTGTGCACCAAAGAAGAAAGTGACTAGATGTGCTGAAGTTCCATCGCGTAGGAAGCTAAATTTCGATTCAGGTGAGTACCCAGTTAAAAGGTTAAGTTTTGATTGGAGTGATTCTGACAAGGAGGATCAATATCTCCAAGTGATTCACAAGATGATCCTGGATCTGTTGATTCTAGATGGCCCTCTTGATCGACAGGAAGAAACTGGAAAGATCGTGACAGATTCAAGTCTACATGAAAGCTGTAAGACACCTGATTCGAAGCCTCTACTTACTGGCATTGTATCCACATGCCCAGATGCACCTTTGAGACCATCTCTTAAAGTTTTAAAACTCAGCCCAGGTATTTGTCGAAAGATCGACTTTGATGCATTCAGTGACTCAGAAAGTCCAAGCTCTTCTGGCGGTAAAGAAAATAGTTGATGGTTCTGCCCCTTTTGATTGACAAGTAATAAACTGTGCATTTTGGGACTGATTGATGCATCGTGATGATCTACCCCAGGAACAACATATGGAACAGTTCTCAGCTGCCTATCTGACAACCTCATGTATCAGTATCATATATGCCATTGTGGTAACTTAGCTAACCCTGAAGCTTTGGGGATTATTGCTGATGTTAGAGAAGTAGCGAGCAGTTTAAGTATTGCATGTAAATCTATCTTTTATTCTATCTTGTAACTGGCCTGGCGTTACCTCCTAGATTTATATCATTCATTAGATGTGATGTGGGCTCTCACCATAAAAATCTGAAGATGACTGACTGCTTGTGTCTGGTTGAAGTAATGCACTCAGCGCAGCATCTTGGTGGTGACTGCTGACTCACTGACTGCATGCATTGGTAAACCTATCTTAAGATGACTGCATCCATTGGTAAACCTATCTTTGCCACGCTACTGGCTGGTGAATGTTTGCCTTGATGTTGTTCTTGCCATTCGCGGTCTGCAGCCAACCGTGGCTCTGCAGCTGCGGTACTGGGAAATGCACGACGCCGTTCAATCTAGTGGTCCTGGTGGTGTCTTGCGTAGTCAAAAGAATCACAAAATGCCTCACTGACAACAGAACTTTCGGTTGTCTTCGTCTACCATGACTTGTCAGTATCAAACTCGCACTCGGTACGGCAGAAAACAAAAACTATTCTCAGTCTTTTGGTCCGTGAGCATGTTTAATTCCAGGTATAAAAATTTTGAATGCCGAATGTTACATAGGGTGTTGCATTAGATTTTCAGATACTAATAAAAAATTAAATTACAGAATCCATCTGTAAATCAGAAGACGAATATATTAAGCCTAATTAATTTTATCATTAGCATATGCGTTACTGTAGCACTTTAATATCAAATCATAGACTAATTAGGTATAAAAGATTTATCTCGCAAATTACATAAAAACTGTGTTATTAATTATTTTTCAATTTATATTTACATATGTCTAAAGATTCTACGTGACAGAGCTTAAAGTTTTAATTTGGAACTAAACATGTCCTACGTAATTGTATAGTAGAGGCAATCAGCAACGATAGAACAGAAGCATTGTCGCTTTAGCAAGCAGCGCTGCGATAGCAACTGATACTTGTTGCCATTGAAAAACAGATAATGCGCTAATAACGTATGGCCAGTTTTCGGACAACTGGATGTGTGTGTGGCTGCAGCGTGGGACCGAGCAAGTCCCATCTCTTGCGCTCGCACACAACGGGCTTCCCGCCGCCGGATCAATCAGATGCAGATGCTACTCTCCCCTCGGCCCCCACCCACCGCCGCCCACCTCCGCGCCGCTGCGCCCGCCAGGACGCCACTGCTCCGCGCGCGCAGGCCGGCCGGTCCTCCTCCAGCCTCCGCCTCCGCCTCGGCTGAGTTCCCAGGTATCATTCTCCGCTGAGCTCCCACTTCCCAGGTCCAGGAAGACGATGTAGTCTTCTTGGATCAATAATTTCTCACATTTCCCCGTCCCACCATCTGGGCTGCGAATTATGTCGCTGTCGGCCGCGAAAAGATTGCACTTTCCCCAATCACGAACCCCCGGCTTGACAGTACTGAATCCCGCCGGAGCAAATGCAGGATCCCTTCCAGACGGCGCTCAGATGCTGCCCCGACGGCGGCGGCGCGGGAGCGTGGCCGGCATCGACCAGGACGAGCTCCTCGACCCTGACGCCCTTGCCGACCCCGACAGCAGCTTCTACGAGATCAACGGCGTGACGCTGCACCACAAGGTTTGCAGCCACGAGGATGAGGATGAGGATGAGGACTCGTCCAGCGACCAATCCTCGGGTAGCACCACTGCCTCAGGCGCGGTCCGGAAAAGCCAGATTGGCCTGCCCATACTGCTGCTGCACGGCTTCGGCGCGTCGGTCTTCTCCTGGAGCCGTGTGATGCGGCCCCTCGCCCGCATTGTCCGTGCCCAGGTTCTTGCGTTCGACCGGCCGGCGTTTGGGCTGACATCCCGGGCCAGCTGGTTTGCTGATGACACCAAGCCTCTCAATCCTTACTCCATGGCGTTCTCGGTCATGGCCACGCTGGCGTTCATCGACTACCTTTGTGCTCAGAAGGCCATACTTGTTGGGTACTAATCCCAAATCTGAATTGCTTGCTTCTCTAGCTTGTTTGATCTGCTTTGCTTTCGTGTGATTATACAGACGTGTATGATGATCATTGCCCCCAGGCACTCAGCTGGTTGCCTTGTAGCAGTGGATGCATACTTTGAGGCACCGGAACGGGTGGCTGCTCTTGTGCTAGTTGCACCGGCTATATTTGCACCCAGGAAGGTGGTGAAAGAGGACCCGTCAGGGGAACAAGAAGGGCTGCAAACACAGAAGGTTCCCAATGATGAAAATTTGCCTCCAAATTTGTTTGCTAGGATTTGGGGAGGATTTCTTGAGCTATGGAAGCACATTGCAGGGCTTGTTTTCAAGATGATCACAGCAATACGAGATGTGGTTCAGTCTTTCTGTCTTAAAGCTCTTGTTGCTTTTCTTCGGTCATCATTGGGTGCAGTGCTGGTAAGTTTTTTATTTAAATTTTGTAGGAGCAAATTCCTAACCTACTTGCAAATTTAACCAGCAATTTGTTTTTAATTTGGTTTACTGGCTCAGAATTATAGAATCCCAAATTTAATTTGTTTTAGACTTCAGCAACTATAGCATCATTACACAGCTGCCATTGGTGTACTCTGAAGCCAACAGCTGATCAGATGCTCCAGTTGTACTATTTACTTGGTTTAATAGGCTGAAATCTGTTTGAGTGCTAACCAGTCTAACTACTTTCCGGACGATACGTGAATCAGTGATGCTAGGAACTAATACTGTTTCGAAATCTTAAAATGTGCACAAAAGAAGATGTTTACTCAACACAAGAATTTTTATTCGATGGTGCATTCAAAATTTTACGTTTCTATGGTTTGACTTTGGTGACCTAGGTAAGATGGGTGATGGATAAATTTGGTGTATTGGGTGTCCGGAATGCATGGTATGACCCAAACAAAGTAACTGATCATGTCATACAAGGTTACACAAAGGTGAGATTTCCACGCCTTAATTAGTAGAACTCTCCAACTATCAAACTGTTAGTTGTGGTGTAAGTATATGTGAAAACTCTTCTGGCCTTTTCAGCCTCTAAAATCCAAGGGTTGGGAGACAGCTCTTCTGGAGCACACCATATCCATGATCATAGATTCTGCGTCTGCATCAAGAGTACCTGTTTCAAAGAGGCTTTCTGAGATCTCATGCCCAGGTTATTATTATTATTTTTCTTGAAAACCTACAATTAAGAGAAACTAGTTCTACCACTCCACAAAATTTTGTAGTAATGAATTTTTATGAACTTTTTTTAAAAAAAAAACTTTATATAAGGATTTAGAGTAATGTAACACTTTTTTTGCGAGCATGAGAGTAATGTAACACGTGACCCATAAAAATATTAATCCTGAATTCTGATAATTTGTCATATCATCGCAGTGCTAGTGGTGACTGGTGACACTGACCGCATCGTTCCTGCTTGGAATGCTGAGCGTGTAGCACGCGCTATACCTGGAGCAATGTTTGAGGTGATCAAGAGTTGTGGTCACTTACCCCAAGAGGAAAGACCTGAGGAATTCCTGTCTGTCGTTGAAAATTTTCTACGGACAATATTGGCAAATCCAAATGAACAAGTATTTCAAGCAGCTGTATGATGAAATTCCGTATGAACCCTACACGCAAACACAGATTCACAGAGTGGAGATAGGAAGAGAAATTATAGTAGCACAAGAACGATTAAGATTAGCCAGCTCTTATTGTGGAAAATTTAGGGTTCCAATTGGCTCTATTGCATTGTACTATTTCCAATTTAGGTTTGTCTTTAGAAGACATCTGATACAAATGGAACCATATAACTGAACTGTATCAACCTCCCTTCAATCAATCTTGTGAATCTAGTTGGAAATGTATATTATATCTTTCTTGATTAAGCAATCTTATTGGTTCATTCCGTTTTTTGTTGTAGCAGCAAACTAATTGACCACAGGAGATTGCAGTATACCAATAAAGGTTTATTCAATTGGGGTCCTAAATCGTGATCCAAGTCCTCATAGAAAAGGATGAACCCCTCAAAAATCAGAGTAACAGCGCACCCCCACCCAAACCCACCCCCCAATCACATCTTTACATGAATCCAGATTCCAGAACATAAAAAAGCTCAGAGTTTGCTCTTGATATATACTCTTTGTTCAAGCATATTTGCAAACAACTGTGGTAACATGTACTAAAAATTTCTGAAAAGAGGCACAATATCTACATCTGTTGAACCATTCATTTCATATATACATCTCTCTAAATCACACTATTTTGCACACATATTAACATGGCATAAACCGGCCTCTGCAAATTCTCGTGGTTATTTGTCCCAATAGTTGTGCACATCGAGATAACTTCTGCATCTCATAACTCCCTTTTATGGCAGTAATGCTTTTAAATAACAACAGTGAATACCAACACATAAGTTATCATGTGAACCAAGGTCATTACCCCAATTGACAATTTTTTAATGAACTATTTGTGTGTGTTTCTAGTATACAACATTGTTGTTGAACCCATCATATCATCACCAAATCCACAAGCTTCAAAAAAGGGCCTGCAAAAGGAACCATAATATATGAATAAATGTCATCATACATTGGTGAAGATTAAGCAATCCAAATATTTATATTTAGTGGTAATGATATGGGCATATGGCATTAGAACTGCAGAAAACAATGAAACTCACGTGATGTCTGCAAACCTAGGTAACAATGTCATACCTCTCCTTTTCTGTACATAATGCAGAGATGTCATATATACCTCTGCTATGAAGTACCCTGAAGACATTTTCCAACAATGAACTATTAGATCAAGCATAACTTTTTACCAGAAAACAATTTATCACAGATTAAAAGTTTTTTTACTAATCACTGAAGCATTTAAAACTGAATGTATTCATCTTTTCTGTACGATTACTTGATTCAAAATAAAAGATCATTTGAGGCGAACACGTAATATGCTTAGAAAAATCACTCCTGTAGGCAGCAACCAATTGTGCTTTATAGCTAGGACATCTCAAACTAATGTGATCAATAGCATCTGTAACAGGAACATAATGTGCGACATTGTTTTTGGGTAAAATCAGCAAGTTACCTTGTAATTTTGTTCACTATCTTTCGGCCAATTCCTCTCCTCTGTAGTGATGGATGTACCTGTAAGTCACTGAAAATAGTTATATGAACACATGTGACATGGCTATAAGTTTTTTTTTCCTGGTTTGGAATAGAAATATAAGATATCAAAGAAAGACTGCTGAATTATGTGTTACACCCTTAATGCCCAAAATTACATTACATTTAATTCAAAATAGACTTGCCAAGTTGCACTTAACACTACATAGAAACTTCCAATATAAATGCACAAGTTCACTTACAGTTGGTTAATTTGTACTCCCTCCATTCCAAATTATAAGTCATTCCAAGAATCTTGGAGAGTCAAACTTTTTCAACTTTGACCAAATTTATATAGTAAGATAATAACATCTATAATACCAACTAAGTATTATTAGATTCTTTATTAATTATATTTTCATAATATACATATTTGATGTCATAAATTTGTGTTTCTATAATTTTGGTCAAAGTTGAAAATTTTTGACTCTCCAAGATTCTTGGAATGACTTATAATTTTGGATGGATAGAGTACAAGATAACACATTATTGATGCATAAGCACAGAAAGAAGTACATCAGCGCAGAAATTTTTTCTTCCATACTTCACTTTCCAATCAATAGGCATTACTCCCTCTGTCCCTCTATCTCTGTCGTTCTAGGAGCCTACTTGCATGTCTAGATTCATTTAAACTCCTATGCACCGGTACATAGCCCATGTCTAGGTTCATAATTTTTTTGCTGCCCTTGTACAACACCAAAACGACCGACATATCGGGACGGAGGGAGTAGATTGCAAGTTTGCGACAGATTCACTGTTTATTTCTATAAGGCTAGGCCCTATTGTTTGTCTTGCAAATTGTAGGAAGCAGATTGTTGGATCGTATCTGTCCTGTGGATCGATAGAATCTTATGGCTGCTTTGTTTCAACTTGCAGAACGTGACAACCTGAAGGCTGCAATCCACAATCTGCAAACGGAAACAAGCTCGGCCTTTGTTTTAGTTAATGTTCCATGGTATTCAATCAACTAAACACTTTTTCTAGCATAGTAGCAATGTAGCATCCACCATTCAAAATATACAATAATATGACTACATCCAGATGCCTTCACGGATTCAAAAGAAAAAGATCATTTTTTGCAAGAAATGCCAAATGGAAAACATGTTAATACCTATAGACTATCAAGAACAGAATAGAAAAGTAGGGGTTTCACACAGTTAATAGTTTCTACCCACAATCAGGGTTCTCTACCACGGTCAAATTCACTGCAAAAGAGAAGATTACCACGATGTCATGGACGGATGCAGTGAGCCCGAGGTCAGAGATGGCGCGCCCGAATCCAACAAGCCGCTGCTCACCCTGACGCTCGAGCCCGAGTTCCAAGCCCAAGAATCTCTGTCCTTCGCCCTCCCCTTCTCCGTCATGTGTCAAGAACCTAGTGCCGCAGAAGACAGATACAACAATGAAGCTGTGCGCAAGGGCAGTCTGGAGCTTTCTGAGGTCGACCGGCTCGATGGTGGAAACTGATAGCACCGGTGAGAGGCGGAGTGCACAGGAGTGGGTGCAGGCGAGCATAAGGGCCTGGAGGTGGGCTGGGTCCACGAGGGCCGGATCCATGGAGACGGAGATGGGTGGTGGGGCTCTAGCTTTGTGCTTGGTGGACTTCGGACCGGAGGGGGTTGGAGTCGGAGAGAAGAGCGCAAGGGTGGTGAGGCGGGCGACCTTGACGGATGTGGTGGCCATGGCTGACCCAATGGTGAAGCTGATTAATGACAATGGCTGTTCAGAGGGAAGCGAGAATGACACCAGAATATTAGATAACTACATGTACCAAGAAAATGTACATTAAAGCAATAAACGCGGTTGCAGCAAATTGTAGACATAAGCTAGTAGAGCTACAAACAAAAAAAAAACCTAAGATGTACCTCAAGCTTACAGTCGACACTAAGCGAACAAAAAATTATACAATCTCTCTTCTCCTCCCCATAGCTTCTCTTCAATGTTGTTACCTGCTCTAAAAAATGTAAGGAATTAATGTGCTGGCAGCAACACACCTTAATCATTGTAGACATGAGCCAAAAACAAACATTTCCTATGATGCACATCAAGCTTACGGTCCATTCTAAGCCAACTGTCTTATAGCTATATTTACACTGTCTTTATATTATATTTACAATGATTTTTCAATGTAATTTATTATTAGACGAAGTGATGTAATTTAGACATAACATAAACATATGTCAAATTTGAACAAAAAATACAAATTATTTCTATAGATTCCAGACATCAGAGAAATATACGTCAAAATTATTCACAAATTTCAAAAGAAAAATACAAACTATTCACAAATTCTGGTGGGACCCACACTCCCCAACCTTATCCTTCCCTTCCGTGAGCAGGATACGACCGACACCCCGACGGGGTCCGGAGCAGCGCCGGGGACGCCGCTCGGCTGGGAACGCCCGCCGGGATGTCCGCGGTGGTGGTGGCCTGGTGGCAACGGGGACGCCCGCGCCCGCGCCCGCGCCGGGACAGCTGCGGCGGCCTGAGGACGGCGGCTAAGGGAGCGGAGAGCAGAGGAGCAGAGAGAGAGAGAGAGAACCGGTTGTTGAAGAAGAAAACAACCGAATGTTCTATAGCAATTGTCAAAAACTATTCAATCTATCTTCTCCTTCCCGTCACTTCTCTCTTCAACGTTGTTACCTGCTCCCGCCAGCGCTGACACAACACTTGCAGGAGGCGGAGGAGCGGAGCCCAAGCGCCATTTTTGCTGACGGCGGCGGAGGTGAGGGAGCGCAGAGCGCTGGAGCGAGGCGGAGGAGGTCGGGGATCCGGTGCCCCTGCGGCCGGTGATGAGCAGGTATGAGGTTTCTCGCTCGTGGTGCGGGAGGCCGCGTGCCCGACCAGCACCTCGGCTCGGAGGTCCGGGGCTGAGAGGGGAAACTCAGACCCCGAGGTCCAGGAATGGTGAGCGGAGCACGGAGGCGGAGGAGAGGGTGGAAACGGCAGCGTCTTACTCCAGCCTAGAGATGACCATGCGTGCTAGCCTGCACGAGGCGCCGGCGCTTCGAGGGTAAGATGCGGATCAGGAGCGCGGGCGTACCATCCGCAGGCGACGCGCGGATTTCCGTAGACATGCGTGGCCGTACACGAGCAACGTGGCAGACACGGGTCACCCTGGGCACGAAATACCGAGAACCAAACCGAAACTACCGAGAACCGAAACCGAAAAATTCGGTTCCTGTTCTGTTCTTATTTCTCAAAAACCGAATTTATCGAGGTAAATACCGAACCGAACCGAATTACCGAATGTAGCTAAAATGTGATAAGTTTGAGTGTTGTTATATTATTTATTGTACTATAGTAGGCTATTATATTATGTATTTTTGGTACTCACACTTATAGTCTTGTGAACTTTTACATGTATATGTATTTTGCACTATTATTATCTATAAAATCATGTCAAAATTAATTTTTGAACATATCATTACATCTTATATATGATTAGTTCGGTATTGTTCGGTAAATACCAGAACCGAACCGAATTTATCGATACCGAACCGAACCGGTATCGATTTTTTTGGAACCGATCGGTATCAATTTCTCAGGAACCGAATTTACCGAGGTACCGAGGAACTGAACCGATCGGTTCTGTATTTACCGAATGCCCAGGCTGAGACACAGGTGCGTTTGTTTGCGTGGACCGGTCGGGCCACTGCCCCCCTGGGGTGCAACCGGAGATGTTTGTTTGCCTGCTCCCCTTTCAAGGCTGAGACATCTTTATAGAAAAGCACCCCTGGCCGCGGGGGAACGAAAAAAATTTCTGTTCCTCACGGTCTCGAGTGTGTCAGGACTTCAGGCGCGGCAGTTGCCATTTTGGCCCCTACGCGGTTGCCTCTGGGCGGCTCGTGCAGAGCGGTGAAATCTCCGCGCGCCACGCCGCTAGGTTTTGGCATCCGCCATAACCCCCCCCCCCCCCTTCTCGTCCGCTTCTCACTCCCCCCCGCTTTCTCATCTCGACGCTTTCTCTCTCCGGTTCGTGTTGTCGGCGCGGTCGTAGACGCTCCTGGGCCTTAGGGTTTGGGAGTACTCCCGCCGCCGTTGCTGTGCTGGAGGTGGTGTTGGTGGTGTTGCTGCTGCATCTCCAGCTCCGGTTCGCCTCCTGCTTCATCTTCTTCCCCTGCTGGTGGTCGATGTCGCGCGGGTGAAGTCCACAGCTCCGGATCTACTTCCTCCTCTCCGGATCTGGTGCGGTGGCCTTTGGTTGCTTCGAGCAGTCCCCGTCACCTCTTCTCCTCCTATTTCCCCGTCGCTCATAGCAAGGTGATACCCCTTCTCGAACCTTACCTCGCGTGGATCTCCTTTATGTGGACATGGTTCGTCCAAATCTTGACATTTTTAGTGGTTGTGTGCAAATCCTGGCTACCTATCAGTTCTTTTTATACAGATCTGTCTGATTTAGAATACTTGTCTATTTTATATATCGATTGGGTTTACTGTTCTTGTCAATGTTGCTTTACTTTTTCGATTGTGGTGTTTATCGTAGTCGATGATGTTGTTAGTAGGTTCTGGGAGGCTCCTTTTTTTGAAGGAGCAGTCGTTCCTGCTGCACTTGTCCATCTTGTATGAATGTAGTTCATTTTGAGGCCAGCAAAGGCATGCCTGATGTCTAAATGTTATTTGTAAAACCTTATGTAGATGGATCCAGCCAGCCACCATTATGTCATGGCGAGTCAGGCTGCAGCTATGGTTGTGGTCATGGTAGCTTTCGTTTTCTCTAGGTTAAAGAGGCTGAGGGGTGAGCCGGATGAACCAATAGTTTATGGTCCTAGGGCCATAACAGATGAGCATAGGAGGCACATCCTTAACTTAATTTACAACTCCATAGACACTGAGTGCATTGGCATGTTAAGGATGGGTGGGGCACCTTTCTTTGGTCTCTGTAATTTAATTTGTTTAGGCAGAGGGGTCTAGTGCTTGACAGTATCAATGCAAGTGTTGAGGAACAAGTGTCTATGTTCCTCCATGTTGTTGGCCACAACCAGAGGTATAGGATGGTCCACCATGGTTTTAGAAGGTCCATAGAGACTGTACACAAACACTTTCATTAAGTGTTGTATGCTGTTGGAGAGCTGAGGGGTGAGATGATAAAGCCACCTGGGCTTGAGACCCATCCTAAGATATTTGGGAGCCACAGATGGAACCCATATTTCAAGTACAAAAATCTTTAAACTGATGTACATTGTAGATGATATAGGTTTTAGTCAACTAATTTGTGTAATTTAATGTTGAATAGGACTGCATTGGGGCTATTGATGACACCCATGTGTTGGCTAGGGTGCCTAGACACATGCAGGCTGCCTTCAGGGGTAGGAAGAGTAGCACCACTCAGAATGTAATGGTTGTTGTGGACTTTGACCTCAAATTCACCTAAGTACTTGCTGGGTGGGAGGGATCTGCCCATGATGCTTTGATCATGGCAGATGCCATTGTTGGCATTTCTTAGCGCAACCATCGGAGGATGGGTTTGAGATCCATCCTCGACGATCACGCCAGAAATACTTACTGACATCTCTTAGCATCATCACTAAGGTAGGCCATCATCCCCAGGTACGACGCCAGGAATGCCGGCTGACATCCCTTACGTTATACACTAAGTATGGTGGTTCCTAGTGATGCTACCAAGGGGTATCAGTGTTAGCCTCAGACGCAGTCACTTAACTACATATCCGGTATCGGCGCCGAAGTGTGATGGCACTTCATATACCAAGACATGTTGTTTTAGTGACGGCCTGAGAGGCTGGCTTAGTAAACCAATTTGTTTACAGACAGGGTCCGCAAGCGCACGGGGTTACCATTGTAGCATTTCACCGGGAGTATTCCAGATATCGTTATTTATATTTTACCACTGGGAAGGCTAGGTGCGGAAGGATTCGAGATATAACCATGACAAGAACACAATAAATGCATAGTTGACTAATTAACCATAGCAGGAAGATAAACGGTAATTTGGATAGTGGGATCAACACACACACTTTGCCTAAGATACATGGAGCTTCTACGGGGATGGAGACAGAATAAAAGAATAAAGAATGACCTACGGAGCATGGAGCTTAACAGAGTTATGTCAATGAATCAAGTATACATGTTATGATCAAGTTAACGTTAGTGCTAAGTACTGGATGGATTAGGAAACCCGGGAACACTGGTCTGCCAGCAGGATACACCGGGCAATTTAGACTCCTACCCGAAAGCCGAACGTGGGGGATTACAAGGGACAGATAGGGCTGTCACCACCTGCCGCCTACCCCTCAACCGTGGACTAAGCCAGACATTCACCCAACTCCATATACCCGAGAACCACTCTCACGCACATGAAGAACACTTACACCTCCCCGATAAAGATGTAAGCGCACCCGAAGGCACGACAAAACACCACCCAACACATATCACTAAGCTATCAGGATCTAAACATGTTGAATGAAGAACAACATTCATGTTCATGATGAACAAAGATCTAAAGCTATGAACTAGTTCTAGAACGATGAACAATGAACAAGAACAAGGCTCTAATTCAAGAACATAACAATGTTGATCATAAGAGAATAAGAACAAGTATGAAAAGAGGAACTTAGTATTCATACCAAGTAGATCTTTACAACTCCTCCTCTCCTCTTGCAAGTAGTACTTGCTCCAACTACTAGAAGATCTAAACTAATGTAGAGAGCTCCAAATACAAAGTGGAATGAAAGACAAATGTGTTGATGTGATTGATTATGAAAGAGGGAGCTCTACCTCTACTTATATACCAGTACAAGGTCGGTTTGGAGGAGCTAACTATGGAAACCTATGTAAACCGCCTATGCATGGAGGCATGCAACCGCCACAGGAGATCGGTGGCCAGTGGGGCCAGGGGCGGTGCGCCCGCTGTCAACGAAATATGGTCGGTAGTCTACCGAGGGGTATGCCCAAGGTAGTAGATTAGACGGCAGAGGCGTGCGAGACGTCTGCAAAGCGTAGACACAAGGACGAGAGACGACAATTTAGACAGGTTCGGGCTGGCAAGTCGACGTAATACCCTATGTCCTGTGTTCTGGTGGTTGGTTTGTATTGCTGGATTGGAATATGACCTGTGATCCGATGGGATCTGAGATGAGATGAGAGGGGTCCCTACTGGCCTTATATAGCCGGGGAGCAGGGTTACAGTTGTCGAGTCCTTATCAGATTACAAGCGGTTCCTTAAGGCAAGGAATCCGGATCTAACTCTAGGATCTTCCTTGGTAGGCAAGGCTTTGTGAGAGTCCTTGACGAGCACGGCGAGCTGGTCGTGTGCTGCAAGGTCTTCAAGCTGGGCTGTCCTTGACGAAGGGCCCAAGTAGCTCTATGGGGGTATATAGAGGTAATAACCCCATAGCTAGTCCCCGAGCACTTTGTATCCGTTGGCGACATCATCTTGAGCTTGTCCGAGCAGGCGAAGTTGATGTCGGGCAAGTAAGGCTCGCCAGTAGGATGTAAGGTGTTCAAGAAATTTTTTGAAGAACTTTCTTCTGGTGAAGTGTATCCACTCCGAGCTTGCAAGACTATAAGGAACAACATGGTCCTAGTAGAAGTCTGTGCAAGTCCAACTTGACAGAGCGTCCTTGAATTATCAGAGAAAAAGAAAATACATTCACTGCAAGGTGAAGTGTATCCACTTAGTCCCCAAGCTTGGTAGTAGGTGTTGAAGACACGTGGTGCCGAGCTTGTAGAGCATTTAGCAAGTGCCCCGATGAGCTGCCCAAAATCAGCACCCTAACCTGAACAACATGGAGTGACTTGATGCACACCGGCGACGAGTAAACGCCAGGCCAACGAGCCTGGGCGATGGGCGAAGATCAGGTCGATGAACCTGGTCGGCGACGGGTTGATGAACCTACGACCTTCTGCTTAGGAAACAGAAGACGACGGCGAATGATGGTGGCGGCGAGCGAAGACGACAATGAGCGAAGACGACGGCAAACGAAGGCGATGACGAGTGAAGGTGACGACCAGCGAAGGCAACGAGCCTGGTCGACGACGAACGAAGGCAAAGTCCCCGAGCCTGGTTGGCGACTTGCGAAGACGGCAACGAGCGAAGGCGACGATGAGCAGAGGTGACGAGCGAAGGTGAAGTCCCCGAGCCTGGTCGGTGACGAACGAAGGCAAAGTCTCTGAGCCTGGTCGGCGACGAACGAAAGCAAAGTCTCTGAGCATGGTCGACGACGAGCGAAGGCGAAGTCCATGAGCTTGGTCGGCGACGAGCGAAGATGGCGACCGAGTGAAGGCGACGACGAGCCTGGTCGGCGACGAGCGAAGGCGAAGTCCCCGAGCTTGGTCGGCGACGAGCGAAGATGGCGACCGAGCGAAGGCGACGACGAGCAGAAGGCGACGAGCGATGGCGACGAGCCTAGTCGACGACGAGCGACGGTGGCGACAGGCGAAGGCGGCGACGAGCCCGTTCGATGGTGAGCGACGGCGACGACGGGCGAAGGCGGCGATGAGGCTGGTCGATGACGAGCGAAGGCGGCGATGAGTGAAGGCGATGACGAGCCTAGTCGACGACGAACGACGGCGGCGATGAACGAAGGCGACGACGAGCAAAGTCGGCGACGAACAAAGTCCCTGAGCTTGGATGGCGACGAGCGAAGGCGAAATCCCCGAGTCTGGTCAGCGGCGAGCGAAGGCGAAGTCCCCGAGCCTGGTCAGCGACGAGCGAAGATGGCGGTGAGCGAAGGCGGCGACGAGCGAAGACGACGACGAGCGAAGGGGAAGTCCCTAAGCTTGATCAACGATGAGTGAGGCGAAGTTCACGAGCTTGGTCGGCGACGAGCGAAGGCAAAGTTCATGAAAAATAAATATGGAGAGCAGTAGTACATGATGATGTACAAAAAGTATGGAGAAAAATCGGTGGCGAAGGATGATTGCAGCTTGTTGAAGTCCCCGAGCCTGGAGTCGTCGTGCCGACATGGAGTGTCTAAAGACGGAGATGGAGTCGGCCGCAGAGGCCCTGGTCGCCGATGTAGATCCTTTCGCTGTCGGGTAGCCATGGAGTGTAACATAGGAGAGTAGTCTGTAAATAGACTCTTGGGCGAATAGAAACAAAACTTGTAGCGAGTCGGTGTGTTTTGTTCATTCCCCGAATTCCGCAGGCCCAATAGCCGTGAGCCGTAGCGATGAACAGTTCGGCCTTGGGTTGTCCCAAGATCCGTAGTGTAGAGCGCAGAGCTCGTTTGCGCGTAGGAGTCAAGGGCGTCGCCCAAGGAACCGCTGCTGGCATCCCATAGCGCAGAGGGCAGACGCTCATGCACGCGTAGGGAGGTACCACAGACAGGGTCTTTTCTGAGAGGCTCAATCGTGGCGTGACCTGAGCGAATGGAGACCGTTCGTCGAGCGCGTGGGTAGCACAGATACATGCACTGAGCGTGTAGCCTTAGAATTCTTAGCCCGAGTTAGCCGTTCCTTCATAGCGCAGAGGGCAGACGCTCATGCACGCGTAGAGAGGTCGGGACGTCCCTTGGGAGAGCTGTTGGCCACCGTAGCGCAGAGGGCAGGCACTCATGCACGCGTCCGATGGTGACAACAGCCCCGACTCTGAGTTTTCGTCGGCATCAGTCAGGCTACTTGGAGACGGTATGGAGAACGAGCGAGCATGAGTGAAGGCGGTGGGCAGGCGCTCATGCACGCATCCGGCGGTGGCAGTAGCCCCTGCTTTGAAACTCCTTCAGCGTCAGCCAGGCTGTTTGGAGAGGTCGGCGAACGTCTGGAGTGGTCGACAATCGTTTGGAGAGGTCGACGATGATGAAGTTGATGTAGACACGGAGGTCATCGAGACGGTGTCGCCGGAGATCTTGCGGATGGTCAACGATGAGCGAAGGCGGCGACAAGCGAAGACGACGACGAGTGAAGGCGGCGACGAGTCTGGCTGATGAAGAGCGAAGGCAGTGACGAGCCTGGTCGACGACGAGCGAATGCGGCAACGGGCGAAGGCGGCGACGACCCCGGTCGATGATGAGCGAAGGTGGTGACGAGCAAAGGCGACGAGCCTGGTCGACGACGAGCGACGGCGGAGACGGGAGAAGGCAACGACGAGCCTGGTCGACGACGAGCGACGGTGGCGACGGGCGAAGGCGACGAGCCTGTCTGATGACGAGTGAAGGCGGCGACGAGCCTGGTCGACCGCAGAAATGGGCGAAGGCGACGAGCCTGGTCGACGACGAGCAACGGCGGTGATGATCCTGGTCGACGACGAGTGAAGGTGGCGACGAGCCTAGTCGACGACGAATGACGGCAGCGACAAAGGCGACGACAAAGGCGACGAGCCTGGTCGATGACGAGTGACGGTGGCGACGGGCAAAGGCGGCGATGAGCTCGGTCGATGATGAGCGACGGCGGCGACGGGTGAAGGTGGCGATAAGCGAAGGCGGCGATGAGCCTGGTCGATGACGAACGACAGCAGCAACGAAGGCAACGAAGAAGGTGGCGACGATCCTGGTCGACGTCGAGCGACGAAGGCGGCGATGAAGGCGGCGACGATCCTGGTCGATGACGAACGATGACAGCGACGAAGGCGACGATGAAAGCGATGACGAAGGTGGCAACGACCCAAGTTGACGTCGAGCGACGACAACGATGAAGGCGGCGACGATCCTGGTCGACGTCGAGCGATGACAGCGACGAAGGCGGCGATGAAGGCGACAATGATCCTGGTCGACGATGAATGACGGCAGCGACGAAGGCGACGATGAAGGCGGTGACGATCCTGGTCGACGTCGAGCGACGACAGCGACGATCCTGGACGAGCGAAGGCGGCGATGATCCTGGATGACGACGAGTGAAGGCGGCAACGATCCTGGTCGATGACGAATGACGGCAGCGACAAAGGCGACAACGAAGGTGGCGACGATCCTGGTCGACGTTAAGCAATGACAGTGACGAAGGCAGCGACAATCCTAGACGACAACGAGCGAAGGAGGCGATGATCCCGGACGACGATGAGTGAAGGCGGCAACGATCCTGGTCGATGATGAACGACGACAGCGATGAAGGCGGCGACGATCTTGGTCGACGTTGAGCGACGGCAGCGACGAAGGCGGCGACGATCCTGGACAACGATGAGCGAAGGCGGCGACGATCCCGGACGACGATGAGCGAAGGCGATGACGAGCCTGGTCGACGACGAACGATGGCGGCGATGTTGATGGAGTCGGTGATCCTCTTGTTGGCTCGGTCAATGGCCTCCACCAGGTCGTCGCGGCGGATGGATCTTGGCGCGCATGGCACCGGCGCGATGACGCGATGGGTGGACGGCGAGGCATCCGGCGTAGGAAGCTGCGCGGGTTCCACGATCTCCGGAGCGAGGACGGCGTCGCCGACAGTCCAGATGATAGATCTGATCTGGAAGGAGACGCCGGGCTCGGGAGGATCATAGAGTCGAGGAAGATGACCGCTTGGCAGATCATGATGTCGTAGCACACCCCCTACCTGGCGCGCCAACTGTCGACAAAATATGGTCGGCAGTCTACAGAGGGGTATGCCCAAGGTAGTAGATTAGACGGCGGAGGCGTGTGTGACGGAACGGCCCTAATCTCATGGCCCATGTGTCCCTGTCAACCTCTGACAGCCGAACCCATGTTCCATGTGATTAAGACCTGTTCGCCACCGGGCTACATCAGTGCCCAATGTCCGCAGGATCATCTCACAATTCGGTTACAGCATTGCATACTTTTACAAATAACATCGGAATAAAGAGCGGAAGACTTAAATAACATTAGTTTTACAAAGCAGGGTTCCAAATAGAAATTAAGGTGCAGTTATTACAAACCAAGTTCTTGATAATAGAAATAGACATAGGCAACATAGTGGAGAACAGCAAAGATACTTATAATCACCCAGCCCGAGGGTGTACAACTATTCTTCGGCCTCATCGGCCTCTTCCTGGACGATGGTCACGCAGCAGGGTGCAAGACACATCGGGGACTCTGTCATACCTGCAGCATGGGTAACAAACCCTGAGTACTGGGGTACTCAACAAGACTTACCCGACTAAAAAAAAGGGAGAAGACTCAGGAATGAGAGGCTTAGGGTAGTCAAGGTAAGGCTTAAGCAAGATCAAGTATTTTGCAGAAAAGCATTTTTGTAAACCTTATTTTATTTTTGAAAGATTCAGTATTCCTCAATTCTTCATCGTTCATGATTCATTCTACATTTCAAAACATACCTAGTTGAGAACCACTCTCCGTTGACAGTCAGTGACCAAGTCTCCATAACCGAGGAGCAACGTTAATCCGGATAAATAATACTCAACTGAGGATCCCTATCCACACTGCATATGTAGCACCCAAGCTTGCATATGCCAACTCGTCTACCACAATTCCTCCAAGATTGGACCCGGTCCTACGCCACCCGGAAGTACAGTACACCACTCCTATCCAGGTACGACGACCACGTAGGTACATGCTACTTCCGCCATCTCTCCACTCCCAGTGCGCGGTTGTCGGTCCCAATCAAGGATTTCTCGGAGCCAGAGCTTTCCGAAGTATGTGAATAGTTACAAGTCTTGACCAACAGGCCCCATACGGATGGTCCCTAATTTTCCAGCCAGAACTATACCTTGGTCATATCTCACCCAAGCGTAATAGTCCTGTCAGTTTTTCAACCCTGTCCCGGTCGGTGTCAACTGTTGAGTCCCGGACTACAACATGACGGCACCGTACGCTCGGACAACCTCTCCTCGCTATTGACTAGGTACGGATCAGATACCTAGCCAACAGCCGGGGAGTAAGACCAAATTCCCATAATCATTCCTTAAGTGATCACACTTTTGAAATTGGCATTTTATTGCAAAGTCTAATTCGATAAGCATTGCTAAGCATTTTTCAAATACTTTTGAAAAGCAGGTATCGGGTGTATCAGTGGTCAAGGTGGATAGTGCATCAATTAGGATAACACACAACTCCTATAAACCTAATGCAATAATTTAACTCAAAAGCATTTAAGGAAATCATTTTATAAATTCAAGGAAAGGGTTAAATGCACCGGGGCTTGCCTTGAAGAGCAAAGACAGCTGGCTCAGGGTTGGAGGTGCAGAGGTCGAAGCTCGGAGTTACTTCGGGAGCAGGTTCGTCGGCGGCGGCCTCGACTTTGACTTCTCCTTCGGTGACTATACGAATGCAATGATGCATGCACATGAGTATGCTAGCATGAACAATGCAAAACAGGGCATACAACATGAACCCTAATTCTTTTTCTATTTTTCTTAATTATTTAAAAAGGTCATTTTATGCAGTTGCTCCAAAAATTACGAAATTAATCACATAAGTTCATTATGGTGTAGATAGATGGCAAAACAAATTTCATAATTTTTGGAGGTCATTAAGGTGCTCAAATAAAATCAGACATTAATTAACAGAAGGCACTATTTAACAATTAAAAATAAATGCTCAAAAATCAACTTGTTCCAAAACACTTCAAAATTTCACCAGAGACTAATCATGGCATAGGAAGCTCACAAAAATTTATCTCATGATTTTTTGAGTTATAAATAATTTTCTAAAAATCCAAAACCATCCATTTATTAATTAAAAGAGGGATTTTACATTTTCAAATTCTTGCAGAAAAGTCAAGTTTCATATTTTTATAAAATACTACACAGTGCATGGAGCATACCATAATTTTATCAGGATTTAAGGAACAACAAATTAATTCACACAAAAAAGAGAAAACAACACACTATTCACACTCTTTCAAAAAGGAAAAAGAAAAGAGCGCTGTGCTCCTTTCTCGCAGGGGCTCGGGCGAATCGCTGCGAGGCGGACAGCAGTGCTCGGGCGAGGCGGAAACAAGCGTTTCGTCCGAGGCCTGGCCGGGAGGCTCGGGCGAAGCGGAGACAAGCGTTTCGTCCAAGGCCTGGCCGGGAGGCTCGGGCGAAGCGGAGACAAGCGTCCGTCCGAGGCCTGGCCGGGAGGCTCGGGCGAAGCGGAGTGGAAGCAGAGACCGGGGGCTTCGAGTGCTTACCACGGGTCGGAGGCAGGGCTCGGCTGCTTCGAGGGAGCGCGGTTCGCAGGCGTGCTCGAGGGTGTGGCTCGCGAACGTGCTCGAGGGTGAGGCTCGACACGTGCTCGAGGGTGAGGCTCGAGGAAGGAGACGGCCGCGGCGGCACTCCGGCGATTCGGCGATCCTGCGCAACACATGAGACCGCAAGGGCCTGGTTAGAGTCGCGCGGAGCCAAGGAAGCTGACACAGGGGTCAGAGGAAGATGATCGTGACCGGAGAGGTAGTATTTGACGAACCCGAGTTCACCGGTGTTTCGTCGGAGTTTGGGAACGGCGAGCTACGCTGGGCGATAGGAGGCGGGGAAAGTAAAATTGAGGGGCTGGGAAGCTTCGCGAGCTCAAGGCGGAGCTTTCGGGCTAGGTGGTTGAGCGGCGGGAGCTTCGGAGTGGGCTGGCGACGGCGGCGGAGATGAGTGAGGAGCTCGGACTCCGGCGGTCCCTTTTATAGGCACGGTCGGGGACGGTAGAGAGCACGGGATGGTGTGGATGAGCTCGGCCGAGGCGTGCGCACTCGATTGCAAGCCGGCGGGAGGACGGGCGTGCACCCAGGGCCTGGGCGAAGGCTTGCCGGTGACGGCCACGCGGCGGCGACGCCCTGGGCACTGTAGGGGATGGGCGCGGAGGTCAGCGCTCGCGAGCGGGTGCGAAATGATGGCGCGGGCGCAGGCGACAAGTCGGGGGCGGGCGTGCGGCTGCCAGGCACGCGTGGCGCAAACGGCGCTGGCGCGCGGCCATGGCCGGGGCCCCCTCGCTGTAGGTTGAAGACGAACAGGGCTAGGTCTTAGGGTTTGACTATGGGCTGATTTCTAAATTTTGCAAATTACTTCCAAAACTTGAACTGAGCAGCAAAAACTCAAAACACCAAAGTTGTGCAGAAAAAGGAGATCTACAACTTTGTCAAAAAGAATATTTTCAAAATCCAAATAGTTTTTGGACCACATTTGAAAACAGAAAAGGGAACACTTTTGGGATTTGAATAAATTCAAAATTACTTTTGATTTTACATTGAAAGTTGGAAATCTGTAAATATGAAAGTTGTTCCTTTTATCAAAACCTACAACTTTGCTAATATACCCTTTTTCTGAAACTCAATAGTTTTTAAATAAATTTTGAAAACTGAAAAGGGGACAAGAACTGGAATTTGAATGAACTTGGATTTACTTCAAACTTTGTACAAAAACTTGAAAATTTGTAAATACCAAAGTTGTTTCTCTTGGCCAGATCTACAACTTTGCTTTTTGGACCAACCTCAAATTTTGAATAATTTTTGAATTACAAAAAGAGGGATAAAATCCAGGGTTTGGAAATCAGGGTTTTGCAAAGGGATTTGAAATCTGATTTTGGTTTTTGAACTTTGGCCAACACAACAAAACTTCAAGACATCCAACTGAACAAGAATCACACAAAGCTAGGCACAGAGGTGAAATTACCATTTTTTGCCCTTATAGGAAGATTTGGGCTTTAGGGTTTTTGAAAAGAGATTGCTACACAAGCACTAAGCAAACATAAATGCAAGGCAAGAATGATTAATGACTAATGATGATGACATGTCAGGTTAATTACATATTAAACACCAGAGGTGTTACAACGTGCGAGTCGTCTGCAAAGCGTAGACACAGGGACGAGAGACGACGATTTAGACAGGTTCGGGCCAACAAGTCGCCGTAATACCCAACGTCCTGTGTTCTGGTGGTTGGTTTGTATTGCTGGATTGGAATATGACCTGTGATCCGATGGGATCTGAGATGAGATGAGAGGGGTCCCTGCTCGCCTTATATAGCCGGGGAGCAGTGTTACAGTTGTCGAGTCCTTATCAGATTACATGCGGTTCCTTAAGGCAAGGAATCCGGATCTAACTGTAGGATCTTCCTTGGCAGGTAAGGCTTTGTGAGAGTCCTTGACGAGCACGACGAGCTGGTCGTGTGCTGCAAGGCCTTCGAGCTGGGCTGTCCTTGACGAAGGGCCCTAGTAGGTCTATGGGGGTATACAGAAGTAATATCCCCACACCCGCACCATGGGTGCGCCCGCACCCCTGGTGGGCCCACTAGCCACCGCCTTCGCGTGGTGGGCCCTTAGCTTGATGCACTTCGGGGTTATGATGGTTTCCATCCCAGATGTTTTGTTTACGTGGGCTTCTCCCATGTTTCTTGGTTTTACGCTTTGTCGGAAAGCGTATTCTTCTCGCCCTTTTCCACTGTTTTCATGTTTGATACCTGAAAAGCAATGATTCCCCAATACAAGTGGAAATAGGTCAAGGTGATAACATATGTATGCAAGTATGCCTTGTTCGTCCTTGGTTGGCTCATAAAAGTTGTCGGTAAGCACCGCCAACAAAACCCCCCAAGCTTACCCCTTGCTCGTCCCGAGCAAGCAGTACAACTTTAGGTTGTTGATCAGGAGTTGCTGCAATGCCGATCATCTTTCAAAGTTTGCTATGTTTATAACTTAGAATTCTTCCTTGATTTAAATAAATTGGCATGCTACTCATCCTGTTTACCTTGTTACCTGTGGGGCGTTGTAGCAATCTCCGAGTCTCTTGGCGGTTGCGAGATCGACTGATTCCGTAGACCTGCTTGCCCTTCGTTCTTTGTTTTACTATCAATCCGAAGGTTTTAAAATATTTTGCAATTCAAAAAGATAGTTCCTCAAATGATACACTCGATCGCTCATTGTATATTTGGTCCTTACCAAAGACTTTTTTGGAAGTTGCCTCGCTTTTCCCTACCAACTATGAAGGTTTATGTGGAGTTTTAGGTAGAGGGTAAAGGTGGGCATACTTGTATTACATATTTTGCCATGTCAAAAACTAAACCACATGGAGATTCAGGTCATATACTTTGATCGAGATATGCATGTGTGTGAAAATATTTTTGTTTTTGAGCTCCTTAGTCAAATCTCTCTCTTTTTGAAATTTTAGGCTATCTTTCTTTCTTCTCTCTTTTTTTCAAATGGGTATTGAGTATACCCCTAATTCTACATCGGGCACTTGCCCATTTTTTCCAACATGCCTTTTGGCATGGATTATTTTATTCTCTTTTTTTATATATAGCCCGTAACTCTTCTTTTTGGACTTTTTGTTAGAGAGAGAAGTGACATGTGGATGAAGCTTTTTATTTGGTGGATGGATGGATGGCATGTTATGCATAACTCTTGGTGTAAGAGTTAGCGATGTCTTGTGGAGTGTACGTGAATCTCGGATCGTGGGTGTATGACAAGAATCTCGACATAGGTCACAAACAATTTGACAAATCTCATTGTAATTACAAGTAGCATATGAGTGGAAAGTTTTCAAAATGAATGACTCATATGGCTTTGGTAGGATATATGATCATTTGGGAACTTAGAATTTTTACTATTTTGAAAATGAAAAACTCCGGATGTCAAGTATCACTTAGAACAAAGTTATAGCAAAGTCTATTTCATCGAGTCAAACCAAGCAACAATTTTAAGACAAGGATCATGTTTATGCTACCCACAAGTTTCAAGTTTCATAGGGTGAGCAGTTTTAGCCAATGAACTTAAATGTCGGGGAATTCAAAATTATAAACTAAGCAAGATTTTGAAACATGAAACAGAGCAACTATTCATCATTTCAACAAGGACTTAACAAAAGCATGCTTGACATACAGATGTGAGTGGAATTATGTATATATATATATATTTTATAAAAATAGGAAATTGAAAATTCAAATTTAAACATGCAATGCAAAGTTTAGAATGCAGATACAAGATACAAGGTACCGGGGGGGGGGGCTCCTCCCCCCTTGCAGCTACGGACCCCAGGGATGGGGTGCGACACCCAATACGCCAGCTGCAGCTCTTGTTGTTGTCGGAGCAGTGCATGTACTTAGCGCATTTCTTCGAGTGATTCCGTCTGCTTGGCGTCGAATTGGTCCTTTCCGGCATCCCATCGTTGGTTCGATTGGGCTTGTTCATCCAGGGAACCCTGAATGTTGTTGGTGCGGATTTCCAACCCCTCAATCCTCGTGTTCAGGCTTTCCAAAGTGATGGATTGTCTTGGCGGGATTGGAGGTGGTAGCCCCTCAAAATCTGATGATTCGGCCCATGTGCCTTGGGCCCAAGCTGCATGGCTTCCTTCAGGACACTCCGTACCAACCGGAGATTGCCGGGGTAGGTCGTCCCAACCAGGCTGATATCTAGGTGTAAACCCAGGTACCTGCCCGGTGGGATACCATCCCTTCATGGCTGGTTGTGGAGTCAGTATGGATGGTGCCTGCGAGCTTGTTCCTGCTTCCTGCCTGGTTCTGCTCCTGGTCACCCTGCGAGATGATACACTTTTTCGGGCTTCCTCTTGCGAAATAAGAGGAAGGGTAAATTCCTGGCATTTATATAAAGCGAGTTCCGGGTTAGGTAACAGATACTCGTTACTAAATCCAGGGAAGAAATACACAATCGTTCCGTCTTCTTTCACTTTTAAGTTATGCCCTTGTATCACGTATGCTTCATTGATGATGATGCGGGGGATGGAGATGTACGAGACATCGTATCCGTCCAGCGCACCAACAGCCTCAGCAATACGGGTTACAAGGGATGTGCAAGATATGGAGGTGGAAACTTGAAACATCTCTAGCATGTGTAAGAATATTTCATGAGCGGGAGCAAATTTAATTTTGTGGACAATCACAAAGAGTAGTCTTAATTCATCATTTCTAACAAAACGAATGTCTTGGCTAAGAAACAAAGTCATAGATATCCAACGATGTATAAGCCTCAAAGTGGGATGGTGAATTTGCATATTACGAGGCTGGAATTTCCCAACTACCGTCTGACCAGAAATTTCGCCCCAAAACTTGTGGCGATTAAAACTTTTAAGCGCATGGTTAAGATCGATAGAGCATTTCTTATAAAGCCAACATGAGATGCAAAATCCCTCCATGTTACTAAATATTCAGTGTTAAACATGCGGAAGGTAAAGCCATCTTCTACTTCTGTTGCGGTGCATAAAAATTGAATGGTCAGGAAACGAGAACCTTCCTCGTAGAGGGGGTCAACCTTTTCCCAACCAACTGCTTTGAAAATAGCGTGAAATTCAGAATCCATACCTATCTTCTCGAGGAGGTCGGGGTCGTATTGCGGTGTGTGGACGAAGGTGCGGTCCTGGAGGATCGCGTACGCCTAGAACTCCCGTTCTCCCTCGAGGAAGACGTTGGTGTCGTTTGCGCTTGCTGCACCGACTTGGCTTGCGGTCGGCGGAGATTCTCCTCGCACTGAGCTTTCTTCTTGATCGACAGAGTAGGGCACGCTTCGGCTTTCGCGGGCGTTCCTTCCCGTCGCTCTCTTCATCGCACCGGAGAGAGCTCTTCCAAAACCCTTCATGATTTTTGTGGAGTGGAGCTAGAGAGAGGTTTTGGGCAAGGCCTTGCTGCTAGTACCTTGCTCAAACTTTGTGGAATTGGTGTGGGAATGAAGTATGAAGCTAGGAGATGGTGTGTGAGTGAGGAGTATGAAGAAGTGAGGGTGAGAAGAGCTCAACCAGCACCTCTGGTATTTATAGAGATGGTGACCAGCTGAAAAGGGGAGAGGGCAACGGCTAGGAGCCGTTGGCCAAATTTGGGAGCCGTTGGGCTCCGGCCAGGTGCGGCCGCACCAGGGGTGCGGGCGCACCCCTGTGGGCCCCACTCAACCCCACCTTCAGCAGGCCACGTTGGTCACTCGCTCAGAAATTTTGTCTTCTCCCAGATTTGAAAATTTCCATAAAATTTGATGCTTTTTGGATTTTATAAATATTTTAGAAAAATGAGAAATAGTAATGTAAAAAGTCTTTTGTTAAGAAAATGATTTTTAAACATTTTTCCATGCATTAATTTTAATAGAAAAAAACTTTTATATATTATTATTTTTATATGCATGGTTTAAATATTAAAGTGGAATATAAAGAATAGATAATTACCATTTAACCTCGGGCCGAGGACATACCATTTATAGCCCGGTAGCAAGGCTATACCTCCTTTATTTTCCCGAAGTAGAAGTTTCTGACCCAGGAGATTAGGGTGGTTGCTTCTTCTTCCGCCATACTGGCCTTGGCTTGGCCGAGGGTGGTGGAGTAGACGTGAAGGCCTTCGGGCTTTTCACTTTCTATGGCTTCCATGTAGGTTCACAGTGGAAGTATCCGTTGAACCGACATTGGATGGTTCTTTCAGGAAGCTGAAAGTGAATCTGTCCTCGAGAGACAAATATCACAGCGTTAACCATGTTCAGGAAAGGTCGTCCAAGGAGGAGCGGGACATGGTCATCTTTTCCTGTGTCTAGGATAACGAGGTCGACGGGGATGTAGCTGTCTTTGATGCGGATCAGGATATCCTTAGCTACTCCCTCTGACCTGCATATCGTGTTGCTGGCCATTTGGAGTGTGATATTGGTGGCCGATAATGGACCACCAAGGATCTCCTCATATACTGCCTTGGAGAGGATATTGACGCTTGCTCCAAGGTCGCAATATGCATTGCGAAACTTGTGTGCCCCTATGGCACACTCGATGGTGGTTCGGCCCGGATCTTCTTTCTTTGCCATAAAGGGAGGATCAAGATAATAATGGTAGACGGGCCAACTCGGGGGCTTGTTATACCTGGTAGTGATGAGCTTGACAGACTCGAGGAGGGTTTCAGGTTGCCCTGGGATCTTCCCCGAGTCGTTGACTAGGATTGCTGCCACAATCTGAGCTAGTTGGGTCTCGATCATTTTGTTGAAGCTCAGTTGATTCTTCACTGCCGAGGCTAGGCCCTCGATCTTGGAGTTCATGCCTTCAAGGGTCTTGTCGTTGTGGGCAAGCCTCTTGGAGATGCTTTCGTTAATTTTTGCTTGCCCCGACACAAGATCCTTGAAGGTAGATGTGTTGGAGTTGTAGCCCTGGTTACCTCCCTGATATGGAGGCCAATGCTGATTGTTCCACGAGTTTCCGCCCTGCGGGCGAAACTCGTTGTTGATGTACACAACATCTTCATGGGTCTCGGGACAATCAGTCCCCAAGTGCCAAGTTTCTCCACACACTTCGCACGTCATGTGCGTATTCATGGCTTGGACGGTACTTCTTTCTTCTCTGGTTGTCGTCTTCTCGTCCAGCCACTTGAGCAGAAGATCTATTTTTGCGGCAAGCATATCCGCCTCCTTTATGGTATGCATGCCTTTTTGTGGTTTAGCTTGGGGTCTTCCATCCCCCCAAGCTTGGTTCACGACCACCTTGTCAATCAGGGCCTTTGCCCCGTTGACAGTCAGGGACATGAATGCCCCTCCAACTGTAGCGTCCAGGTGCCCCCTTGACGTGGGCGTGAGCCCCTCGTAGAAGGTTTGGAGCACCAACCATTCTTCCATCCCGTGATGGGGACAGGCTGCAACGTATTCTTGCAGTCATTCCCATGCTTCGGGCATGGACTCTGTTGAGTTCTGCTGGAAGCTGGTGATTCATCCCCTCAGGGCAGTTGTTTTGCCCAAGGGGAAGAACTTTGCAAGGAACGCCACCGAACACTTGTCCCATGTGGTGACATCTGTCGGGTTCTTGTAGAACCACTGCTTCACCTTCCCCACAAGGGAGAAGGGAAACAGTCGGAGCCTGATGACATCTGGAGTGATGTCCTTGATGACGATGGTGTCACAGAGCTCCAAGAAGTTCTGAAGATGACCGTTCGCGTCCTCGGTTGGCAAACCACAGAATGGGTTTGCCTTCACCATGGTGATGAGGCCAGTCCTCAACTCAAAAGCTTTATCGCCGATGTTGACAGCGGGCCCGGTGGGCACGTTGGCAACAACGGGGACAAAAAATTCGCGCAGGGTCTTGCCATGGCGAGAGTTGAGCTTGGTGCAAAAATTGGTGGTTCTTCTGTCAGTGGAGCTGCGGAGGAGGAAGAAGATTTCTTCTTTCTCCTGCCGATAACCTCCAGATTATCGGTGAAGTTCTCCGGCAGGGCGAATCCACACATACACTATCCTGTTTTCATCGACAACAGAAGAAAACAGTAAAAGGTTATCCTGCATGATCAATTAGCAATTATACAGATATTAGTTCAAGATCATGTTCTATCTGAATCTTTTGTATCTATGCCTTCCCCGGCAACGGCGCCAGAAATGCTTGTTGGCATTTCTTAGCGCAACCACCGGAGGATGGGTTTGAGATCCATCCTCGGCGATCACCCCAGAAATACGTACTGACATCTCTTAGCATCATCACTAGGTTAGGCCATCATCCCCAGGTACGACGCCAGGAATGTCAACTGACATCCCTTATGTCATACACTGAGTATGGTGGTTTCTAGCGATGCTACCAAGGGGTATCAGTGTCAGCCTCAGACGCAGTCACTTAACTACATATCTGGTATCGGCGCCGAAGTGCGATGGCACTTCATATACCAAGACATGTGGTTTTAGTGACGGCCTGAGAGGCTGGCCTGGTAAACCAATTCATTTACAGACAGGGTCCGCAAGCGCACGAGGTTACCATTGTAGCATTTCACCGGGAGTATTCCAAGTATCGTTATTTATATTTTACCACTGGGAAGACTAGGTGCAGAAGGATTAGAGATATAACCATGACAAGAACATAATAAATGCATAGTTGACTAATTAACCATAGCAAGAGGATAAACGGTAATTTGGATAGTGGGATCAACACACACACATTGCCTAAGATACATGGAGCTTCTACGGGGATGGAGAAAGAATAAAAGAATAAAGAATGACCTACGAAGCATGGATCTTAACAGAGTTATGTCAATGAATCAAGTATACATGTTATGATCAAGTTAATATTAGTGCTAAGTACTAGATGGATTAGGAGACCCGAGAACACTGGTCTGCCAGCAGGATACACCGGGCAATGTAGACTCCTACCCCAAAGCCGAACGTGGGGGATTACAAGGGACAGACAGGGCTATCACCACCTGCCGCCTACCCCTCAACCGTGGACTAAGGTAGGCATTCACCCAACTCCATATACCCGAGAACCACTCTCGCGCACACGAAGAACACTTACACCTCCCCGATAAAGATGTAAGCGCACCTGAAAGCACGACAAAACACCACCCAATGCATATCACTAAGCTATCAGGATCTAAACATGTTGAATTCAGAACAATGTTCATGTTTATGATGAACAAAGATCTAAAACTATGAACTAGTTCTAGAACGATGAACAATGAACAAGAACAAGGCTCTAATTCAAGAACATAACAATGTTGATCATAAGAGAATAAGAACAAGTATGAAAATATGAACTTAGTATTCATATCAAGTAGATCTTTACAACTCCTCCTCTCCTCTTGCAAGTAGTACTTGCTCCAACTACTAGAAGATCTAAACTAATGTAGAGAGCTCCAAATACAAAGTGGAATGAAAGACAAATGTGTTGATGTGATTGATTATGAAAGAGGGAGCTCTACCTCTACTTATATACTAGTACAAGGTCGGTTTGGAGGAGCTAACTATGGAAACCTATGTAAACCGCCTATGCATGGAGGCATGCAACCACCACAGGAGGTCGGTGGCCAGTGGGGCCAGGGGCGGTGCGCCCGCACCATGGGTGCGCCCACACCCCTGGTGGGCCCACTGGCCACCGCCTTCGCGTGGTGGGCCCTTGGCTTGATGCACTTCGGGGTTATGATGGTTTCCAGCCCAGATGTTTTCTTTAGGTGGGCTTCTCCCATGTTTCTTGGTTTTACGCTTTGTCAAAAAGCGTATTCTTCTCGCCCTTTTCCACTGTTTTCATGTTTGATACCCGAAAAGCAATGATTCTCCAATACAAGTGGAAATATGTCAAGGTGGTAATATATGTATGCAAGTATGCCTTGTTTCGTCCTTGGTTGGCTGATAAAAGTTGTCAGTAAGCACCACCAACATCTATTGAGAGAGATGATGGGTTGAAAGTGCCCTAAAGTAACTATAATGACAATAATTATGGACATTTGTGTACCCAACATCTAACACATACTGATAACAGTCCCTGCAAATGGTGTAGGCAAATTCTACCTAGTTGATGCCGGCTATGCATGCCGCCCTGGGTTCATGCCACCTTATAGAGGTGTGCGCTATCATTTGTCCGAGTTTTGCAGCAGGACCTATCGTAGTAATGACAGGGAGTTGTACAACCTCAGGCATTCTTCCTTAAGAGTGACAATAGAATGTGCTTTTGGGGCATTGAAGAATAGGTTTCGCATACTAGACAATAAGCCCTTCCACACCTACAAGACCCAGGTCAAACTTGTCCTTGCTTGCTGCATACTGCATAATTGGATTTTGAATTTTGGCATTGATGAAGTGGTGCCATCTGAGGATGCTTGGACAGCCAACCCCCATGTCAATATTGACAACCCTCCTGTTAACCATTTGTAGTCTGAGGAAAACAATGGGATGGCTGCTAGGAGAGATGGTATCTCTGCTGCCATGTGGGCCAATAGGGGCACTTTCAGGACTTGAAACCCATGTGATGTAATAAGACAGGTTGCCTTTGTATGGAACTAATGAACTGTGTGTATGAGTACTTTTATTTATGTTGGACAATGCTGAGACTACCTGTTTTTCCTTTAATCATTCTCTGATGTCTAATGGTTTTTCATTCACTGGTGTTGCTATTGTATGTATAAGTTAATGGTACCTTGTTGCACAAATTAGGATGGCTGGTGTTGGGTCTGTTGGTGGTGAGGGGTTTGTCACTGCTGCCTCCATGCTGCCTGCTCCTGCTGCCCCTTCTGAGCTGGCTGCTCCTGCTGCTATTGCCAATGTGCAACTGGCTGTTGCTGCTGCTGCTGGTGCCAATGGTGGTGGTGTTAGGCCACCTATGAGGTGGACTAAAGACACTAGTGGGTTTGTGTTGCGTAGGATGAGGCAACTCATCCTGTCTGGTGCTAGGGCTGACAAGGGCTTCAAGGAAAAGGACATCAATTAGGTGTAACAACCTGGAAAATTTCCAACACACAAAAATCTCACCCTAAAAATTTTTGTAAATATTTTGTGGTGAATGTGCATAACTAGGACACCAACCAAAGTTTACACATGTTAAGATCACACAAACACTAGAACATGAGCATTGTATATTTCATATTCATTTTATTACAAGTTTTGCTTGAATGTTTTGGAGTTTAGATTCTTTGCATGTTTACATAAATACATATTAATACATCATAAAAGAAAAAGAAAGTGAAGAGCAACCGGCCTCGTAGCCCAGCTGCTTGGCCCGAGCCTTGACTCCACCCGACCTGCTTGGCCCAAGGCCTCGATGCACCCGTGCACACGCCCAGACTCGCTAGAGCCCACGACGGCTCGCCCACGCCGCGCAAACACCCTCGTGTCATTGACCGAGCGACCCCACTTGTCAGCCAAAGAGGAACAGTGTTTTCTTCCTCCCCACACTGATCGCCCACACCACGCACTCGCCCGACAACACCACGCAAGGGGCGTGACCCCTGGCCCACACGGTGTCAGGCCTTGTTCCCCCCCATGTCGGCACCATCTTGACGCCCAAGAAGCTCCAGGAAGCTCCCCACAGCCACATGATCTAGGTCATGCCCCGATCACCGTCCACCACGGCCCTAATCACCCCGGCCTATAAAAGCCGGCACCAAGCCCCGCCAGGGTTCCTAAACCACTCGCCGCCACTCGGTGGCCACACCAACACCCCCAGCCGGTGAGAAGAGGGACAAGGAGGCCGGAGCAAGGCGGAGCGGAGCGTTGCGCCGCCACAAGAAGAAGGAGGAAGGCGGAGCCAAGTGCTGCGCCACCGCGGAGCACGCTAGAGAAGAAGGAGGAAGCCGGGAAGGAGTCACCGGAGCAAGGAGGATCACGCGGATCGGCATGGCACTGCGATCACCCTGCACTGTGTCGAATCGTCACTGCTTTGCTATCCTAACCACCTCAACACCAACGGTGAGCACGCCGCACCACCGTTCCAAACCCCAAGCCCTTCTCTGGTCATGGCGCTCTGCACTCGAGCGCGTAGACCGAGCCGCTACCGGCTCAGGCACACCAAGCACGGCACCAGCATGAGACTGACGAACCCAAACGGATGAACACATCGCGGCCGAACGCGCCGCGCCAACACCATGGAGAGGCCACTGTTTCGGTGAAACTAGTAGACACTGTAGATCTCCATCTCAACCGTAGATTCACCATAGCAGCGAATACCCGAAATGCTAGGGAAGAGATCGGGCACTTGAACTGCACCTCCACGCCGTCATCACGCCGCCACGGTGTGCCGCCACGGCGACCATGTTTTGGCCAACTCCGGCTGCCTCGCTAGCCGAGGATTAGCCGTCGAGCTTCACTGTGACATCCCAAGCCAAACCACCTAGATGGAGCGGTCGGGGAAGCACCACAATCGCCGGGCCATGTAGGCCGAGACCTCATCGGAGCCATCGCCGCGTAATGAGCCGTCGTTAAGCACTTGGAACATCGGCATCACATTTAGAGGCATGTCGTTAGACACCGAAGCAAGAGCCACGACTACAAATTGATCCTAGATCGCCCAAAACTTGGCCGACATCACCCGCCGGCATCGGATTTCCGACACCACCGTAGCCACGGTGCTCACAACCATCATGACAAACCCATATACTGGCCAAGGACCGGAGAGGTTTCCTAACTAGCCAATTAGTACTCTGGGATACTACCGGAGCCCTATTGCACGTTTCGGTGAACTCACGCCGCCACCGCCTCTCACTGAACCCCGCCGAGGCCCTCACCGACCCAAACAAACACACCCTCGAGGCCGGTCCACGAACGGGCCTCGGCGGCACAGCCTACGCCATCCTCGAGGAGACCCTCCTCGAGTGCACACCCATTCGAGGTACCCCTCTAGAATACGAAAACACCCCAAGCGAACGAGTGCACACCCATTCGAGGTACCCCCCTCGAATACGGAAACACCCCGAGCGAACGAGTGCACACCTATTCGAGGTACCCCCTCGAATACGGAAACACCCCGAGCGAACGAGCGCACACCTATTCGAGGTACCCCCTCGAATACGGAAACATCCCGAGTGAACAACGCAGACTTCAAGTGCACACCCAATCGAGGCACCCCTCGATTACGGAGAATTCCGGAGCGAATGAGGCAGCCCTCGAGCGCACCACAAACACCCCACGATTACGGAGATTACCCGAGCGAATGAGGTACCCCTCGAAGCACACCACAGACACCCTCGATTACAGAGATTTCTGGAGAGAACGAGGTACCCCTCGAGCACTCTTTGGAAATTCGTAGTAAATCCATACGAGCTCAGAAATATACGAGACCTGGACCAACATTCATCTAAAATCGAGCTCTATACAATGAAGATTTTTATGATTGCATTTGGATCTTTTGGATTTTATCGTATCTTTTTGTTGTGTTTTGTATGTCACCGCCTAGTTTTCAGACTCAGCAGAGGACCGGGAGATCGAGGATCATGAGTACCACGAGGAAGACAGGGACGACTACACCGAAGGTGCCACAACCCATCCATCTCCTTAGAACCCTATTAGACATGCAAATACTTTACTTTCTGCAAATGAACTGAGATAGGTTGCATGATAGATTGCTTGTGAGCCTATACCTTGATGCAACCAATCCCCTGCTTACCCTGCTGCTAGAATTAGTCACACACCGCGCTTATATGACATTACTCTTCCATGCTTATTAAACTTGGAAATATTATGGAATGTGATGGATGATGATAACTGATGACTCTGGGGAGTGTGTTGCGTGTGTCTTGGGTGAGTATGGTGGTGAGGGTTGTGTCGACCAAGCTAAAATATAAGACGAGCCTGTGAGGCAAGTCGATCATGTCATATGTGCTACCTGGGCACTGGATTGTGGAATACCCGTCGAGGGGTATCTCGAGCCTATGGCGGGCCTAAGTTATGATGAGTAGGGCCTGGGTGTGAGCCTCGAGGAGGTGGAGCCCGAGGTGGAGGTGCTGTGGTGGCACAGTAAAAGGAAAACCCTCGAGGAGACATTTCGGCTTGGTCAATCTTAGGAAACCATTTGTGGTACTCAGCTAAAAATACGATGCCCTTATGAAACCACTCGCCTGATGGTCGGGATGGCCTGACCCCCAGGTAGGAGTTGGCACTACTGCTAGGTGTTAGAGTGTTAGGGAGGTATGGGCATGCGGACCCGCACCCTTCCGAGATGAAACATGGCTTCCACTTTGGGAGAGGAAACATGTCTTGGCTCCCACTCCGGGAGAGGGAACAAGAACTTCATAGTTTCAGCGACCTCAGACCAGACTTGGGGTGTTCCAGGGCTGAAAGGTAGAGTGGCAACCCTAAGCTGGACCGGCTGGTCAGAATGAGCCTAGTTGGAGATATCCCAATGAGGATGCACATCTTGTGGCATAGTAAACCTCTGCAGAGTGTATGGTTGATCGATCGATACATATGCCAACTTGTTGGCTATGGACCTTTCCTGGTTGTTTTGCGGTACTGATTAGTGAGATGAGTCCTTGTCTTTTCTCCACCTGGTAAGAGAGTGCCTACCGTGAGCCTGGTTCGAGGCCGTGGGCCATTGAGATTAGGCTAGGAGGGAGCTGGCCTAGTCGACTGAGTGATGAGTGTGTATGGTTATGGGAGTGATGATGGATTTGGTAAAATGATGATGAAAACATGATGAATACTAATACTTAATTTGCATAGGAAAACCCAGCCTGTTTAGGTCTAATTTGAACATCCTTTGCATCCACATTCCACATATCAATCATATTAGGATGGGAAAGTGTGGCCAGTACAAATTGTACTGAAAATTTAGGTCTCAGGTTCGGAGGAGGAATTCCACTCGGAGGACCTCAAGGAGTAGGGTTTCAAGCCTACGCTCAAGTCGAGGATGGACGCTACCACTTCTTTCTGGATGATAGTTATCTTTCTGCATTCCGCCAGTGTGGCGTTGTAATAAATTTATGTACTCATCGATGTAAGACTATGATATTAATACTGGAATTTGGGTAATGTGATCTTCCAAGGTCAAATTACACTTCGACTCTGTGGATTTCCCTTCGAGGACATCAGGTCATTTCAGTTGGTATCAAAGCCTTACTTGACCCTATGACGGAACCCGTAGAAATGGAACACTTAGATAGGATGAACCTGCACCTCTTTCAGTTATATACCGACCCTACATCTACTTTTATGCAAGGCTTACCTAAAATTTGGACTTGCTAACACCCAAAACCCTTTTTGCAGATGGCTACACCTTTCAGACTACCACCTCTTGGACCACTATCCTACGAGTCCACCAAACTGACCGTTGTCCTGTCCGAGTTGGATGGATTCGCTCTGCCGCTTTGTCGGATCCTTGCCACACTCGAAGTACCCGTCGAGCACGCCAAGATCACCTGTTCGGGCAAGCCTGCTGCAAATGGAGGAATTGAAGGACCAGTTTTCACTACCTTCGAGCTCCACCTTACTATTTGTATCAGCTATCGAGGGGACAATCATCGAGGATACCGTCGAGGAGGGACTTTACTCTGCTTCCCTTCAGGCACTTCACACCGTGATGAGAAACAACCGAGCACCTAAAGAAGACTGAGTTCCGACTACTTCCACAGGCCCTCGACCCCACACTCACCCCTGCGGAGCAGATGATGACTACAGGGAAGGTGATCCTTGCAGAGGGTAACCGTTGTCTTTGCACCACTACACTTTACCTACTGGAGTAGGATAGGTACATAGCACAACTCGAGCAAAAGAGGCGCCAGGACAAAGCACTTCTTTAGGAGTACCAGGAGAGGTTCGGGAGGGACACCCAGACACAGGACAAGCTGACAAGAGAGATTGCTCAGCTACAGGAGAAACTCTTGCGTCGAGAGGAGGACCACGAGGTTGAGGTTGCTGACCTCAAGGACAAAGCTGCGGACCTCGAAAACAGAAACTGCTATTTGGACAGCTTGACTCTGGGACTACAACAGGACCTCAAGGACAGGAGGGTCGAGACTCACCACAGGGGGGGTTGAGAGAGGACCAAGGGGCTCGAGATGCTGAGGCTGAAATCGGCGAACAAGACACTGACCCAAGACCTTGAGGAGGCAAAGAAGAAGGCGCTACGGAACTAGGGACACCTGATCGAGTATGTTAGATCCACCGAGTACCTGCAAGACAAATGCGAGAGCACTTGGGAGGCTTGGAAGAAGTCCGACAAGAAGCGACTCAGAGAGATGAAGAGCATATGGGAGAAGTTACCCAAGGAGGAACGAGTCAAGATACGACCAAGGCTCAAGGCCTTTGAGGTAGCATCGACTCGGCTCAACCTCGACGCCTGCCCTACTCTTCCCGGAGCCAAGCCCACTGAGGAGCTCGCCGAGGCACTGAAGTACGTGGCTCGACTCCACAAGTTAGACGATGATATCGAGGCAGAGGACAGTCGATTCCCCAAAGCAGTCTTTGCACAGATATGAACCTCAAGTCAGAACCTAGAGTCAGATGATGTTGCACCTCAAGTTTGGTGTTGAACCTCGAGTAAGGTGTTTTCCACGTTTATGTACCCCCAATGTATCCCTCGAGTAGCGTGATTCCACGAGTCTTCAAGTGTAGCCACTGGAGACGACACTATGTAATAAAACCCATGTGATGAGTGTCTGGATCTTTATGCATCTTATGAATATTATGGCTTCTTTGAATGGGTGTAGGATAGCACAAATGTTTTAATCTGTTTTTACATGTAAACTTGCTCTAAGGAATAATAAACATTTTTAAGCACATACACTAAAACCCTTCTACGTATACAGATGTCGCATCGCCGCTCTGTCGTCTGATGCATCAAGAGCCCGAGGACGAGCCACTCAGAGGACTGTGGGATAACCGTGGTAGACGTGGATGCAGAGGCGGAAGGATTCCCAACGACCAAGAGCAAACCCCACCCAGGGTGGAAGGAGACGATCAGGGACATGAGGAGAACCGGGAACACGAGGAAGAGCCACCGCCACCGCCACCAATTCTTGCTGAGGAGATGGCCCAAGAGACCCAGCTCCTTGCTGCTCTCATCAATGGGAACAACCGTCGTCAGGGAGGTCCGCAGAATGATTTCTCGTGGAAGCTGGAAGGATTCCTAAAACTGAGGCCACCATCTTATGATGGCATCGACCCTGACCCACTTGTGGCAGACGACTGGCTCCATGAGATGGAGAAGAAGCTGGACCTCACCACCTTCACAGGTGAAGAATGTGTTGGCGCAACAACACATCAACTAACAGGAGCAACACGCTCATGGTGGGACAACTACAATGACACACATGAGGACCCTGCTAGCATTTCTTGGGAGGAGTTTGTGGAAGCATTCACTGAGTACCACATCCCCAAGGGAGTCATGGAGGCCAAAGCTGAGGAGTTCTGCAACATCAGGATGGGAACAGACAAGATGGCGGCATACACCACTCGTTTCACCAACCTTCTGCGCTATGCACCGCCAAATGTGGTAAACTCTGATAAGGAGAAGCTGTACCACTATCACAAGGGATTGAGCCCACACATCAAGCTGAAGTTGGGAGGCATTGAGAGCCGCACCTTGCATGACCTGGTGGATTGCTACATCTAGATTGAGAGAGACCGTGCTGAGGCCGAAGAGGAGTTCAGGGGAAAGAAGCGCAAAGCTGAGGAGACATTTCGTGGTCGTGAGTAGAAGAGGTTCCGCATAGAGACTGCATTCAAGGGATGCCCGTACCATGGCAGGGATGGGAACCCTCGATCAAGTCAGCAGAACCAGGGGTACCCAGCTAGGTACCCTCGACCAGCTCAGGATCGTTATGCCCAGGACCGCAACACTCAGGACCGCTACCCTCAAGACCGCAACACTCAAGTTCGCTCCATTCAGAACCAGAATACTCAGGATCGTGCCAACCGCCCCTGCCAGACCTATGACCGTTCCGCAACCACCCGTGCACCTCAGAATGCTGGGAACTAGAAGACAGTAGTGTAACACCCCTGGTGTTAAGCAACTTTAAATGCATAACTTGACATAGCATGAGCATAGCATTACATCATTTCATGTGCATCTTGTGTGGTGTGTTGATTAAGTCCTTTACCTATTCTCAAGTATAGCTAGTAGATGCTTTGTTTTTCTGAGGAAATGCCTTAAACCAAAGTTGTAGATCTTGACAAGAGAAACAACTTTTCTTAAAAGCACTTTTTCAGAAAGGGTCATTTAGTGTTTATTCCTTGCATTAGAAAATCAGGCCAGAAGTGAAATTCAATTTCCCAGGTAGAATTTTGACTTGAGCCTTAAAGATGAATTGTTCCTTGTGAAATCCTAAGCAACTTTGCTTTTAGGACATTTTCCAAGTTTGGCTTAGTTTGGGAGATAAAAACCAGGGAAGAAAATGGGAAAAATCTCTTTTGTTTAAACCCTTCCCGGACCCACCGGTTAGCCTCCTCCCTCCTTCCTCCCGGGCGCGCTGCGCCGCTCGCCCGCACCGCTCGTACACCGGCGCCCGCCGCTTGTTGTCTGCTGCTCGCGCGCCCGCACAGCGAACAACTGTTTCGACTGCCCCTCGGGCGCCGCTCCCACTCCCCGGACCAAACCCTCTGCCCCCTCTCTACTCGTTCGCTGCGTGGCCACCGCCGCGCCGGTCGGAACGACAAGACGGGAACCGGCCAGGTTCAACGAACCCAGCATCCGTGCCCGCCTTCTCCTTCTCCACCTCTCTCTCAAGTCGGTAGAGCCGCTCACTCACTCGCTCACTCTCCTCGTTGCCATCTTCCTCCTCTGCGAAGAACCGCACCGCCCGCTCAACTCCGGCGAGCGATTGCTCACTCACTGGACCACCGCCACCCGATTCCCTCTGCTCATATCTCCGCCGTGAACCTCTCTGTCACCTTCTCTGGTTGGTTTCCCTTCTCCTTTGCTCTAGCCGGTGAAACACCAAATGCCATCCACGGGCATCCGCCATGGTCGCCGCCATGATCATCACGCAGTTCGGCCATCTGCGGCCAAACCATCCCGAACCAAGCCCCGTCCTAGCTTTCTCTACCTCCGGCGTTGTCTAGGTTTAGATGGAGATGTCTCTAGCGTAGTGCTTCGGCCGGAACTAGACCTTGCCACAGCCATGTCCGCTGCGGACCGCCGCCGTGCGTGGCACCGACTCATGCCAGGGTCGGCATGGCTCGTGCGCCTCGCCATTAGGTCGCTTAGGGTTCGCTGCAGCTAGTGCTCGCCTTGCCGAGCCTTGGCATAGCCGGAAAGGACCTCGCCGCCGCGTCGTAGCGCGACCGCTCCACCATGGCCGCCATCGAGCTTGCTCCGGTGCTCCTCTGGCAACGAGACCTAGCCGACCGTGTCCGTCTCATGAAAGCGAATCTAGAGGTGGGGTTGGTGTCGTCAGAAACCTCGCCGCTGGCGAGCTCTGCCCGGTCAAAGCCGTCGGGTGCACAGTGCCGCTGGCACGTGGGCCCGTTGACCGGGTGATGTGGGTCACCGGACGCGCGGGGCCCGCTGGCAGAGAAAGTGAGAGGGAGGGAGAAGAGTCTGGGTGCATTAGCACTCGGGATAGCCGGGTGCGCCTAGTGCTTTGCGCTGTGTCTGTGGGTGCATGAAGTCGGGTGTTCGTAGCGTTTTAGGATCGGTTTTCTTTTATCCAGTTTTTCAGAAATAGCTTAAATACTTCTAAAATTCATGCAAGGCTCATTTTAAGTTCAAATAATATGAAACAAATTTTATTGTGCTGAGAATGAATAGATCTACATGTTAAAAGTTTTGGGTGCATATTTTGTGATACTTTTTATATGCAGTTTTGTTTAATCAAGTAAATAGCTATTAAATTGGAAAATGCGTAACTAATTCTATATAGGTCAGAAAAATGTGAATCCAATTTTGTTAGGTTTGTCTTGTTGAGTAGTATCTGGGAAAAATATATCATCTACATATTCTGCGAAAAATATTGGCAGTAGCATTTAAAGTTGTTAAATGCTTTTTTTAAGTAATTTTAATAAATAGAAATGCTTAGATTCTAAGATTGGTAATTTTTGTGTAGCTAAGTTAGGTTATTAAGTTGCTGTAAGTAGGTCTGTTTTGACAGTTGATAGTACAAACCCTGAAAAGTGCCTAATTTATGAATTACTAGAGTTAATCTTTACTGCATACTAGGGTTACTGTTTTGGACTAAATTTTTTATGTTAGTTTAGTTTTGGTCCATAGTAGCTTGTGTAAAAGTTTGGGAATTTTCTGAAGTCATCTCAGTATAGTTATGCCTTGTTTAATAAATCAATTAAAAGGGATTAAGTGAATAGATAAGTAAGGTTGTATAAGTTAAATAATGCTGTTGTGACTAGGTATGTTAAATGACTGTTTAAGAAGGTTGAATGAATCATTAGGTTGTAGGGTGTTGGCAAGGTTAGTAGTTGCCTAAATAATAGTAACTACCTTTTTGAAGAGAATGAAGTAGATGATATGTGCTTATCTCCTAAAGTTGTCTTCTCCTTTGTTGCATCACATAAGCATCACATGTGCATTCATCATATTTATACCTGCAATGCACCATTCAGGATCACTAGAGGAGAACCTGAGCCCGCCGCAGCCGGAGGAGCAGATTCCGGAGGAGACGTTGTTCGAGAGGACCGAAGGAGTCGACGTCGAGGACTTGCCTGAGTGTCAGGACCATCGACCATCTGACTTCGAGAGAGGCAACCCCGGAGCATCTATCTCCTTGTGGTTTGCAATTATTTCCAAATTAACCTACTATGTTTGTTGCATTAGGTTATAGGAGTTGATTGCTACCGTTGATGCATTACTTACTTATCCTTATCCACCGCAATTATTATCTTGATATCCCTCTTTAGGTCCAGGCTCGTATATGCTTAGCACTGCTTAGATCGTAAAAGTCAGGTGATTTCCTGTCTCCCGCACATAGGTGGATACTGATCATGATTAGCCTGGTGCTATCGTGCAATAACCATGTGATAATGAATTGGAGACCAGACGGGATGTAGGAGCAGCAGGACATAGGTTCTGTGTGCTAGTAGTCTTCCGTCTGTGTCGCATAGGACCCGTTCGGGAAGCGCACCTCAGTCAAATTGAACGCGTCAATCACTTAACGGATTAGGTCTGAGTACCTCCCGTGAAGCCGAGTAAGGTTATTCGAGCCAGTGATGGAGATGTTGACGCCTAACACCCAGGGCCTCAAATATACCATGGGCAACTATTCAGAGCAACCTGGCATGGTCCGTGGACAGGCGGGGCCTAACTGACCTGGCATGACCGTGGACAGTTATAGCTTGAGCGACCTGGCAATGAGATCACCCCCGGTGTACAGGGCCCATGGCCGTCCCGCGCGTTGTGTTCTCGAATTTCTTGAGTGGCAGCCGACGTCTACCTGGCAAGGTGTGATCGTGCGAGTGTGCGACATTTTATCTCGGCTGGGTAGGAATTGATTATAATCACCATCGCTCCTGGACAGTGAGCAATTAACTATCATGTGTTACCGTAGAACTTATGGAACTAAAGATGGTTATGATGTTGAATCCAAAAGGCTATTGATGAAATAGTCACTCTTGCTTGATTAAGTAGTTAAGTGCTTGTTATAGATCAGGTGCAAATCTAGTTTATCAGGATTAATTATAAAAGTGAATGCCAACACCTAAAATTGTGTTTTACTCATAAAAGAGCTTTCATGCAAATAGTATGTTTAGCCAACCCCAGAAATAGCCTACATGATCCTTGGTGTCTCATTATTTCTGGTTTATGACGGGTAAGTCTAGCTGAGTACCTTCTTATACTCAGGGTTTTATCCCTTGGTTGTTGTAGATGGACAGAGCTTCTTTGGCTACTGTGAGAACTGTCTATACCCTGTTACGGGTGATGACTAGACCATGGGCATGGTCGTCTCTTATCCTTCCCTGATGCTTTTGCTGGACTTGATCAGGTTGATGGCACCGTATTTCGAACAAACTGAACTTGTGTTTCAAAACTATGTTGCTTCCGCTACTTTATCAAACTATGGTTTGTAATATTATTTCGTACTCCGATGGATTTTAACTATGTGCGAACTATGATGTAACTTGTGGACATGTACGCTAAACTCATTACGATCTTGGTTGATGTTGAAATGTTTGAAATCTTTCGAGATTTCTGGACTATCGGGTTTGTACGAGCTTAAGTACATGCCGATCTTCGCGAAAGCAAAGGTTCCTGTGCTTAATCTGGTATAAATTGGTCGGTTCTGTCACAGCTGGCATCGGAGCATGGTTTAGTGTTACTGTTCAAAAGAGTATTTGAAAACTAGTATGTTCCAAATAAGATTTGTATTTGCCAACTAATAGTTATGTTAGGATTTGAAAGTCTTAAGTTGAAAACTAAGATGTGTCAGTGATCATGTCCTTATGCTCAGTAGGATCTTAGGTGGCTATTTAAGTACTAACTTGAGGGTAATGCATCATGTTTAATTTCTGTTAAATACTGTCGTCCATACGGCAAGAGTGAAATTGTATGGGTGCTATTCTTTGGAATAGTAATGTATGGATCAATTTGCCTCTACGCCAAGGTAAGGTGAGTTCTGAGAGCATGACCAAGCAACCGTTGGTCTAGGGGATAGTTAGTTTGGTACTAGAACCTGTACACGTAAGCACACGGGTGCAGGTGAAGGTATTTAATTATGGGAGTAATACTATTTTGATGGGTGCATATACTACTTACGTGTATACGGGGTGTACACCTAAGTTAGTATCTAGATTTAAATTTTAGCAATGCATGATATTCATATTGTGGGCAGGGCTGAAGTGATTTTTGCAGGTACGCTAACTTGCGAATGTGTAGTTCGACTAGTTAACGCTATGAGTAAACGTTGTACCGTTTAGCCGTTAGATTGTTAGATAGTGAGGATGTATGTTACGTACATGCATCATGATCATATAATCTTGCATTAATCTTACTTCCTTCCTTATGTTATCCATCCCGTTTTCTTAATAAAAGTTGTTCTCAACTAATTAAATCCTATGTGGATAAACCTCTTTCAGATGGCCCGTACCAAGCATACCGCTCGTTGCGGATACATGGGTGTATGCCGAGTCTCTGAGTGATGAGTGATTGTCAACTAGGATGATGCGCATGTTCTTTGGCTTGTGTTGTGCAGGTGTCGAGCACGGAGACAGTGATCGGAGGCAAGGTGAAGGTCAAGTAGAGACGTGCCGTGCCGATGGACCGAGAGTGGTGAAGGGCGGACGTGAGGCTTGGACTGAGGGACCGGTGGCCCGAGGATCAGCTGTGGTGGCTGGCAGCCTGGGACAGCGACGAGCGAAGACTTGCGGTCATGTGTTGCCTAAGTCGTGGACTTGGGGACACGTGTCGGTGGACGGGGTGCACGGGCGGTGCATCCCCTCTACGACGTCAGTTTGGTGGTAGAGCCAGAGAAAAACCATCGGGTGGACGGTTTCCAGGTTTGGGCCTCAAAACCTGGGTGCTGAGGGTATCCGAGTTTGGCCACAAAACTCGGGCTGAGGACGGTTTCCAGGTTTGGGCCTCAAAACCTGGGCGCCGCGGGTTTGCTGAGTTTGGGCCTCAAAACTCAGATGCTGGTGGGCTGGTTTCCCGGTTTGGGCCTCAAAACCGGGGGTTGGCTGTGAAGGCTGGTTTCCCGGTTTGGGCCTCAAAACCGGGGGTGCGACGTCCAGGAAAAGGACGCGGAGCGGTGGCGGCACGTGGCGGCAATCGGGAGGTTGCGTCGAGGCAACGCTACGAGTTGTGCGGGCGTGGCCGTCGGATCTACCTACCACCGAGTTGGTCCAGAATAACCTTAGGGTTTGGCTGGTTCGCTCTGTAAGTAGAGAGGGGTAGAATAGAAATAAAGTAGGAATTAGGAATAGGTTAAGTAGGGGCAGACACCCTCCTCCCCAAAACATCTCAGTTCATTTGCTCTTTGCACTTAGGGTTTCCTGCTCTCCTAATCCCCTGCTGTAGCTAGCTGAGATCCGCAGAGAACCATACCTCTGTGTACTGGAGATTTTGAGGAAGTGAGGCCGTATCCTCACTGTTGTAGCGTGTGCTAGCCACACGGTTGCAGATCGATGTGTTGATTCGTGTTTTGTTCGTGTTCTTCGTTTCTCCGCGACTTTCCCGTCACTCGATCTCTCTCCCTACTGCGTCTTTGCGAAATCCATTTGAATCAACTTGTTCGTATTTGAAAGGAGATCATTTCCACCGAAGGAATTCATCTAACTCCTCACGAACAAGTAGATCGGGTTGATTTCGTTTTCGTGGCGCTTTTTCGTTCATACTCCTCCCCTTTCGATTTCCCGGTGTTTGAGTTGATCTGAGTGGATGATTTCTTGGGGATAGTCTCCTAACTACCTCGTGATCATCTTCTCCAAGTTTGGGAACATGGGATTGAGTTTTGATTCGGATTTGGGAAGAGTTGTGTGAGGGGCGACCGAAATCGCCCTCACTGGGAGGTCGCGGACAGTCCGCCGTTCCTCCCGCGGACAGTCCGCGCGTCGGGGACTTGGCTAGATCAGTGGCCGTGGGTTCCTACTGTTGGTGTCTAGGTTGACCGGCGGACAGTCCGCCGTTGCAAACCGCGGACAGTCTGGGACTGTCCAGAGGTGTTTCAGCAACACTGTTGTTTTGCTCTTTTGGCCGGCGGACAGTCCGCCACCTGATCCCGGACAGTCCGCCGTTGGGCAGACAGTCCGCGGTCTGTAGCCCGGACAGTCCGCGAGTTGGCTGCTTGTTGCGGTTTAGTGCGTTGGCTCTCCTGGACTTCTCGTTTGGCCCTAGAGTTGATCAAGGAACCTCTCTAGGTATCTTTGCTACTTGTTAGCATAGGTATTTGGGGATATCTCGACGTAGCCATCTATCTACGTTCGGGACTTGGTTTTTGAGGGTTGAACTTGCTCCGGTGCTTTTGACGTTTGGTTCGTTATCGCTTTGTGGTGCCTCGCTGTGATCCTAGGGATCATCCACCCTCTTCCAAGGGTCATGGGCATCACGGTTTCGTTCGAAGCTCTTGGGGTTGATTTTGGGGACAAAAGGCCAAAGTTTTGAGAGAAATTTTTGAGCTCCCATTCACCCCCCTCTGGTCGCCTTGCTATTGCTTTCTCGGTCCTTCAAAATCTTCATATGTGTTCTTAATGTTGGATAAGTAACATAGAATCCAAACCAAGTTAGCAATTTACATTCTTGTGAAGTGCTAGCCTGGAATAAGAAAAAATTCCATATCTTTGTAGAGTTATCATCAATTACCAAAAAGGGGGAGATTGAAAGGTCCTAGTTTGGTTTTGGTAATTGAGTGACAACTTAGGTGGACTAATATGTGTTTGAAGTGAATTACACAGGTGATTAGTCCACAGGTGATCATGTGTGAGCAACATATGCCATAGAGGTGAAATGGCTTGGAGGATGTTGCAAGGCTCATGCATGTGAAGAAGGAGCTTAATGCACATGAAACATAACATGTGGTCATGTGGCTAAGATGGTGAAGATCAAGGCAAGACTTGGCTTGATGGACCAGTTGCGAAGGTGAAGGGCAAGTTGGAGGCTTTGAAGCCGTTGGTACCGAGTGTCGGGAGGCTTAAGCAAGACTTGGCGCCGAAGGACCAAAGCGATGGTAAAGAGCAAGTGATGTCAAGATCGATGGACCATGGAGGCCATGCGATGATATGAAGTGGATCATATCATTTGATCAAGGTTGGTGCATGTGTTGCATCAACACCAGGAGGAGATGGAATGGAATGCGCAAGGCAAAGGTATACTTGTAGGGCATTTCATTTCACCGGTCATAGGTGTGTAGATAAGTTGATGACCGGGATTAGGATAGATGGCCGTACTATCAAGAGGAGCAAACTTGTTTGCATATCGGTCATCTAGTGCCACTTGAGCGATCTAACTTTGCGATGTTACTAGGATCGAGTGGCGTGGTAAGTGCAAGTGCTAATCCTTTGGAAAATGATTGTGAAAATGCTAACACACATGCACATGTTGATGTACACTTGGTGGTGTTGGCACATTTGCAAAGGAGAAGTTGTTTTGAAAAGAAGTTGTGTTGAAAGGGGGCATGGAGAAGTGGGAGAAACTAGTGTATAGTCCCTCTCCCTCCTGCCGAGCTTGTGAGGCAGGATTCATCGGTTTTTGGAGGAGAAGTGTTGTGTTCTGGGAGCCTCGGACGCTGGTCCGAGGGGCATCGGACGCTGGGCCGAGCGTCCGATGGTAAACCCTAGATGAAGTCTGTTGTAGAGGATGCATCGGACGCTGGGGTGCGTCCGATGTGCGTTCATCGGACGTGTTCGATGTCCGCAGGGGCTCTCGGGGAGCTCTCTGCATAGACATCGGACGCTGGCCCTTAGCATCCGATGCTAAGGGTCCGACGCGTCCGATGTGAGGGCGATCTTGCACAGATTTGAGCTGAGGCATTGGAGCGTCCGATGCTAGGCATCGGCGCATCCGATGCCACTTTAACTGGCGTGGGAAATGAACTAGCCGTTGGGATCTAACGGATCTTTTTCATAACTGTTGGACACGTGGCTCCATCTGGAGCATCGGACGCTAGGCCAGCGTCCGACGCCCCCGATCCAGAGCGTCCGATGGTGGCGCAGGTTGCCCAGTGAAGGGGCAATGGCTAGTTAGCCTTTGGGGCTATATAAGTTGTGGGTAACCGGCCTTGGGCTGTGGCTGAGCACTCCAGAGCCTTTGTGGCTTGTGTGGATGTGCTTGGGAGCCCTCTAACTCGCTTGTGCTTGCTAGTGTGCGAATCGATAGCGAGTGAGTGATCGCTAGTGCGTTGCATTGAGAGATTGCATCGAGTGGCACTAGGTGATCGAGTTGCAAGACGGTGGTGCTTATTACTCTTGGAGGTTGCCACCTTCTAGACGGCTTGGTGTTCGAGTCTCCGTCGTGAAGCCCGCGTGAAGATTGTGCGTGGCTCCGGAGAAAGCTTTGTGAGGGGCATTGTGCTCACCCCGCGGGAGATCGCGAAGAGCAACTCTAGTGGAGAGAGGTGCGAAGAGAGCCAAGTGGACCGGCCAGATCGAAGCTAGAGCTCTTGGTGAGCACTCCATAGTGGAGAGTGTGACTTGAGGGTCACCACTAGCAAGAGGATCGGCGGCAACCTTGGGCTTGCCTCAACGGGGACTAGCTTGGTGGCGACCAAGTGAACCTCGGGATAAAATCACCGTGTCAACCTTGTTCATCCCGTTGGTTTGCATCCCCATACACAAGCCTGTATTTACTTTCATATATATTGTGCTTGTGTAGTTGCTCTTGTAATTAGTTAGCTTGTGTAGCTTACTAGTTACCTTCTTTGCTTGTGTAGCCTAGAAGTAGCTCTCTTGCGTGACTAGTTGACTTGTAGTCTTGCTAGTCACATTGCTTAGTTTGTGTAGCTAAGTTGAGCTCTCTAATTTGTCTTGTGTAGCCTTGTTATTGAGCATTGCTAGTGAGCTTAGGCTTTGTGTTTTGCTTGCTAGATTGTGTAGGAGCTCCCCCGTGCTTGAAGTACTAGTTGCATAGGCTTGTGTGACCTTGCTTCTAGAATTGGTTAGGTGAGCTCTAGCTAGCCCGACACCTTATTTTCATTGATTAGGATCTTTTGTAAGGTGTCATAGAGTATAGGTAGAGGGGTGTAGTCTTGGCTAGACCGATAGTTTTAAATTCCGCATTTGTTTTGGTTAGACGGTACGATTTATTTTAGAAAGGACTATTCACCCCCTCCTCTAGTCCGCCATCTCGACCCTTCACACGCGTCCGAGGGTAGAGCATCAGACGCTAGGGCTTCACTGTAGCCAGCGTCCGATGACCATGCAGTAAGGTCCCAGACTTGGTTGATTTTGCATCGGACGCGTCCGACGCCTGACCATCAGACGCAGGCCAACGTCTGATGCAGGTTCTTCTGCTCTGTTTCATCCGCAGTTTGTTCGTCTTACTCCGGATTTGGTTTTGGGTTTTTGCGTTGGGTTTGTAGAGTCGTGTAGTGTCCCGCTGTGCTTCGTGGAAGCATCCACCCTACATCTAGGGTCGTGGACACTCGCAAGCTCTAGGTTTGCTCGTGGGGTTGATTCTCGGGACAGAGGCCTCAACATTTCGAAAGAATTTTGAAGCTCTCATTCACCCCCCTCTGGTCGCTTTCTGGTAGCACTTTCGGTCCTTCAATTGGTATCGGAGCAGGTTAAGGATCTTCCACCTTAGCCAGTTCCAAATCCACAGAAGGCGACATGGATCGCGGCGTGGGCAAACCGCCGTTTTTTGATGGGACAAACTATGCGTATTGGAAGATACGCATGTCGGCCTATCTTCAGAGCATGAGTGCTTCTGTCTGGGAGATTTGCAACAAGGAAGATTACGTGGTCTTGGCTGCTCGTGCTACTCAATTGCAGATCGATGAGCACGATGCCAATAGCCGAGCCCGTAATGCTCTTTTCTCCTGTTTGAGCATGTCTGAGTTTGATCGCGTTTCTCATCTCCCCACGGCTCGTGAGATTTGGGCGACCCTCATGCGTTTTCATGAGGGAACCACTCAAGTCAAATCCCGTCTCTACGAGTCGCACAAGAGGGAGTATGAGAACTTTTGACACATGCCTAACGAGAGCATAGAGAGTTTATTCGCTCACTTTCAGGTTATTGTCAACAGTGTGATAGAACCGTTCTGATTATAAGAGCTCAAGTACCGTCTTAGCCAAATTCGTCTGACATCGACTCATACTTGAACCCATATAACCCCGGTAGTCTAGAAATCTCGAAGGATTTCAAACATCATACAACATACATGATCGCATTGTTCAAGTACCACATTCGTAAGGATACATCGGCGATAATCAAAATCAAATTTAACATCAGAGTGCGGGATCATAAAAGAGTTATTACAATTCTGAGTTTAAAATGTGCGGAAGCTGAAATAAGTTTTGAAACACGACCACCACACATGTGGTCCAAATAAACATCGTTTAATAACTCACTCCTCCTTTTTCAAATAATGTGCCACTAGAAGTCTCAGTGCGAGGTGTAGTGCACATTGCCGATGCGAGGTCGGGGGCTGGGTGTACTGCTTCTTCGGCTGGGGGCACTGGCGTGAAAGGTGCCCGGTCTGACCACAGTTGTAGCATGGCCCGATCACATACGGGGTCTTGGGACCTCCTAAACCTCCTGCCTTTGCTTTGTTCTGCATCAAGGGAGCAGTGTAGGGCTTATGGAAACTTGGACGAGAGCGGTTGGTGGTTATCTTCCTCTGTGGGGGACGGAATCTTGCTCCTGCAACTGGCGGGCAATACGGGGTGCGTGCTCCGAAAGGGGTCCTCTGTTGAGACGAACCTCCTTCATTCGCACGACGACGAGTCTCTGTCGCCAGCCTGCTGTCATTGGCCTCTTGATTCAAGCAGTCACTGACAAAGTCACTGAAGGTGGTGCGGTGACTGTTTCCCATCTTGGAGAGCATGGTGGCACTCATGCCACGTTTGAAGCTGGCAATCTTCTTAGCCTCAGTGTTACTGAAATCTGGGGCATAGCGAGACAGGTTGTTGAAGCTATGGAGATACTCTAACATGGACCTAGTTCCCTGGGACAGCCTCATGAACTCTGTGACCTTCATTTCCATCAGACCACTAGGAATGTAGTGGTTGCGCATAGCAGTAGAGAACTGATTCCAAGTGACCGGTGCATTGGCTGACAGGGATGCACGGTACTGGGACCACCATAATCCTGCGGGTCCTTCCAACATGTGCGCGGCATATTCCGCCTTGAGCTCTTCAGTCAAACGGAGCAGGTGGAACTTCTGAGTGATGGAGTTGAGCCATTCATCTGCTTCAAGTGGTTCAGTGAATTCCTTGAACAGAGGGGGACGAGTGTCCATGAAGTCACGGTATGAGCTGTACTGGTTGGGCTCTGGTCCTTGGCGCTGTTGGTGCTGCTGCGCGGTGTTCTTGGCGATGTTATGGAGGGTGGCCTCCATATGCCTCTGCATCTCTTCCATATTCCTCTGGCTTCCCAGAAACTGTCCAAAGAACGCTTCCAGCGTCATTGGCGGCGGTGGGGGTGGTGGCAGATTCTCCTCCTGCCCTGACCCCTGTCCACGCTGGCTGCGAGTGTGTGTCGGCATCTGCATGTCCCATTAATAAGCAATCATTAGGTGATGTCACATTGATCATGAATAAATACTGCGCTGTACATAATTCAAAAATTTAGCACACGACCAAGTATAAGTACTCATTTCCATACAAAATCACAAAACAATTGCTAGAAAATAAGATATGCAAACGACGGATTTCCATAAAAAGGTGCCAGATCGAAGTCTGGACTTTGTCCAAAAGCTGTAAATGCCATCATACAACTTAAACATAAAACCGACACATGACTGGGTTACATCATCAGCGAGCATGCTCAAGCTATACAAAAGAAAACGACTCCTACAAAGCTAGCGCTTAAGCGTCTCCGGTGGCGGATGCGGCATCCTCCTCATCGGCGTCCATCATCGGCTCGTCGGCGTGGTCCTCGTCGTCTGAGGAAGGCTCTGGACCAAGAACTACTCCATCCTGGGGCTCCTGGGCCTCATCTGTCGGGGCCTCGTCAGCTGCTGGGGCGGCGGCCTCCTGTGCGACGTGATGCATCCGGTGGACTGCCTCGTGAAGGTGATTGATGTAAACCTGCTAGTCGTGCACCTGCTGTATCATGTGATGAGCACCCTCTCTGAGCTGGTCAAGCGCTGTGCAGGCTTCATCTCGCTAAAAAGCTGTCGTCAAGTACATCTGCTCGGCGACAGTCCTGGTGGTGGTCTCCGCTCCTGCGGTGGCACATCATCGTCATGCTCGAGAGTGACCTGATGGATCTTCTCCTGTAAACGGGCTACCTCGGCGTCAAACTCCTCCTGCAGCTTCCTCTTGCTCTGGTAGGTGGCGGTGAGGGTAAAGGACACACTCTCCAGGCTGCGCTCCAAACTCTCACATACACCCACCAAGGCTCCGGTGGCGCTCATCACAGGCGTCTCACAATAGAACCTCTCCTCCGCACCTCCTGTCAGAACCGACTCCAACGTCTGCCTCGAGCGTAATGGAAAAAGTGATCCACGAGGGAACACTCCTGCCATAGCACTAGCAAGGTCGGTGGGAAAGTGAGCGATGATGTCCTTCGGCACCAAGTACGCTTCCCTGTTAGCTCCATCCTTTGCACAACTGCCTCTGGTGATCTCTGTCCATCCCGTCCAGTGGGGCTTGGCAGCCAAGGCTTTGACCTTGATCTGCACCATGACCAACGAGTCATGCCCATAGATCTCCTTCTGCAATAACTTGAACCATGCTCTGATACCAGCTGTGACAGAACCGTCCTGATTATAAGAGCTCAAGTATCGTCTTAGCCAAACTCGTCTGACATCGACTCATACTTGAACCCATATAACCCCGGTAGTCCGGAAATCTCGAAGGATTTCAAACATCATACAACATATAGGATCGCATTGTTACCTTTTTAGACCTACCTTTTAGTCTAGGTTTGCACCTAAACTATTACATACACTTGAATCTATCAAACAAATAATATAACCATATCTAGTTGACTTATCCACATTTTAGTTGAACCTTTAAACATCACATGGAGTTGTATCGTGGTGAAGCTCGACATAGTTTCCCACTAACCGGGGGAGACGACGACTCGAATTGAATTCCAAACCAGCTGGTGAAAGACCTTTAATACCAACCCACACTTTACCCGTCGAGTCCATGCATTGGGTAACTGCTCGATGCTTGTTCGTGGTGGTAATCGTCGCGGTTCAAGCACGAACCGCCCAATTGGAACCTGGCGATGGCCATCGGAGGCAGATCACATTTCCATACTAGAGGGCGCGACTCGGGTTGATTCCGGCCCGAACAACGTCTAACCGGCTTTGGGGTCGATGATTACGGCACCGACATATCCCTAAGTAAAAGGGCGCGTTCAAAAATGAACGAGGGCCAACATCGATACAAACCTACACGATCCAACGGACGGACTGCCCCAAGTTTCCAACTTGTGCCTTGCCTTCCAATTGACCGTATTTCATTATTACTCAGGTTCTTTTCCATGATAGCAAGTATAGCCAACCGTGATCCAGTAAATACCCACCAGGGGTATTACGGGAACATCCTTTCCTTACTACTTTATTAAGCAGGCTAAGCAATTCTACATTGTAAATAAACAACAGGATACAAGGCAGATATTACTCAATAATCAAGGAATGGTAATGCAACAAGTAGGAGTCAATCAACTCCTATACCTAATGCACCACAATATAAAATACTCAAGTAAGTTAATTATAAAAGCTGGGAGACTTAAAATGCTCCGGGGCTTGCCTTGAGTGAAGACCGAGGCCTCGTGGGAGGGGCACTCGGGCAGGTTAGTCTCTGGCGCGGGGTCGGCCTCCTCGGTTCTGGGCAGCTCCGGAATCTCCTGCTCGACATTTACTTCCGGCTCCTGGTCGGGCTCCGGGACTGTCGATCCTATTGCAATGCGGTGGATAATAAATAAATAATGTGTGGTGCAAAATATGGTATGAAATGTAAACATTTCTTGCAAACCAATAAAACCAACTTCTTGAATAACTTTTGACATTGTGGAAAAATATTTATTTACCTCGTAAAACAAAATCATTATTTTAATTATTTCCTATTTATTAATTCAAAAAGGAGGCTAGGTTTGAGCAGCAAGTATATTTTTATGAACTCAGAAAAATCCACACAAATTCCAGAAGGTAACTTATACTCACTGGACCTTACTGCAAAAATTTCAGCAAGAAATAAATTATTGAACATCAGATACAAAAAGATGAAACAAACTGCCCAAAAGGTGCTTTGAACTAACTTTCCTTATGAAAAGTGTCAAACAGCAGATTTCATATTTTTCCTAGCTGTATTTACCTATAACCACTCTGCTGTAGAAAACTTACTGCTAAAGCATGAATATATAAATCTTCATAAAATAAACAAGTTTATTCCAAAATAAACCCTTTGAACTACAACCCTATTGGAAAAGGGTGATATTCTCATTTTCATATTTTTCCAGATTCTATTCCATATTTCATATTTATCAAGAAATTTCCATGAACAGAAACATTATATTCTTTTCTACAAGAATTTTCTAAGAAAAACACAGAAAAGCACATTTGTACAACAACTTCTTATTTTTCCATACAACAACCTATGCTTAGCATTTTTCTCAGCTTAAACATAACACACAGAGACTGCTTAAATTTTCCCATATTTTATTCTCACATATAAATCATTTTAACAATTATTCTAAGAAAATAGCTAAAAAGGAATTTAAATCTAAACAGATACTTTTTCTATAGAAATAGAGCCTCATAAATTTTTCACAGATACATGACCTAACAAGAGACCTACACAAATTTTGTCGTGAATTAATTCAACCAGAAAACATATAAAGCCATTTATCTAAGCAAAAGCACATAAACTGGATTAAATAAAAAGAGTGTAATAAACTTTCACCAAAAATACTTTCATATTTTTCCATGATAGATCTACTCATGAACAAGCTAACAAACCTGAAAACACTTCATTTGGATTATTAAAACATGCTACACAAAATAAACAAGCTTTTCTAGAAAATAAAAGGAAAAAGGAAAATATTTGAAAACTTCCGGGCCAGACTTGCGTGAACTTGGTCTATGGACTCAGAGCGGCTGACGCGTGGGGCCTGTGTGGTCAATGGACCCACCTGCCAGTGAGGGCAGAGCAGGGGAAGGGTTTGACCGCGCGGATCTCGCCGACGGCGAGGTCGCCGACAGTGGGGTGGTGCTCGGTGTGTTCACCTCGACGAGGCGGATCGAAAGGTGGTGTTGGTTTGGCCAGCGCACAGCCATAGCTCGCTGGCGGCGAGCCGTGGTGGACGGTGGCGGCGGTGGTGCTTGGCTACGCTGTCTCCGGCGGTCACCGGTGGAATTGAAGGAAGGGGGAGGACCAGTGAACCCTAAGAGAGCTATTAGGTGGGTTGGTTTGGCCGGAGAAGCTCCGGTGGAGCTTGGCCTCGTGGCGGCCATGGCGGCGCCCATGGCGCTCGGCCGGTGATGGTGGGAGAGCTACGGGACGGTAGAGAGCAGGCGGATTGGTGTTCTCACCGTGCCTTGACGTGAGGAAGCTCGTCGGTGAAGGAGGGAGGCGGTGGAGCTTTGGTCGGAGGGGAACGACCTTGAGCTCCGGGCGGCGTCGATGGCGACCGCGGCGGGGCTCCTTGCGTTCTGGTGTTGACGGGGCTCGGTTGGGGGTACAAGTGTGCGCACGGCGTGTGCGGGGTGAAGGTGAAGTGGTGTGCGGAAGGAATCGGACGGTGGGGAGCGGAGGAGGTCGGACCGGCGGTGGTGCTCTTCACGGTGGCGGTCACGGCGAGGGTGGCACTCGAGCTCGCGTTCGCGTGCAGTGAGGGAGTGGGAGCGAACGGGAGTTGGCGAGTGTGTGCGGTGTGAGTGAGGGAGTGAGGCTCGGGGCTTGGTTTTGCTTGCGGGCTCAGCCGGCCGGCGGTCGTGGCGGGGGCTACGGTGGTGCGGCGAGCGAGGCGAGTGGCAGGCGGTGGCGTGCGCGCGGCAGCCCGGGCGAGCGAGGGATAGGGCAAGCAAGATTGCTTGCGTGCGCAGACGGGGAAAAATCGTGCGGTGAGTGGCGGAAGCGGATTCGGAGCAGGGAGTTGTGGCCGCGTCGCCGACGTACGGCGCGGCCGCGGGTCGGGCGAGCGGCGCGGTGCGCGCGCGGCGCGGGCGGGAGCGGCGCAAGGCGAGGCGAGCGGGCCAGCGCGGGCGCGAGGCGGGCCGACAAGGCCGGATGGGCCGAAAGCTTGGCGCGGAAAGAAAATAAAAGCCCTTTTTCTTTTTCCAAACTTTGACCATTTCAAATCAATTTCAAAAACTCAAAACTAGGCTTTGACCCAAAAATAAAAGTTGCTCAAAATAATTTTCTCTACAACTTTCATATAAGACACTTTTTCTGAAACTCATTTTCTCAACCTCCACATAAATAAAGCCAATTTTTGAGCTATAAATCATTTTGTTCCCACATTTTTAATTATTAAACCATATTGAACTAGGTCAAGGTGTCAATATGAAAAGTGTTATACTCAATATTATTTATTTTATATAATTAATTGCCAAGACAGAAATCCATTCAAACAACCAAGTCTTATAGAAACCGAAATGCAAATAAACAACAAAAGGCAAAAGCACTTTCATGCACATGAAATGATGCTGAGAACACAAGGTTGATATGTGCCCTTGTGGTTTCCTTCCTGAGTGATGAGTGATCGATCATCGGGCAACATGTCTCTTGGCTGTGTTGATGTGCAGGTGCGGAGCTCGGGCAGTGGTCGAAGGTGAGGTGAAGGTCAAGTAGGGACGTACCGTGCCGACGGACCGGGAGCGGTGAAGGGCGGACGTGGAGCTTGGACCGACGGACCGGGAGACCTGAGGACCAGCTGTGGTAGCTGGCACGTGGCGTTGACAAGCAAGAGCACATGGGGATGTGCGGTGCATTGGCCGAGTCGGGAGGAAGGTGATGGCGTCGTGACACTTGGCGGGAGGCCGAGAAGGATGGCGAATGCACTGTGCCTGGCGTGGTGGCTGGACATGCTCCGACATCGGTGCTGGAACTCGGGGTGTGCAAACCACATCCTGTCTATGGCGCGGGTTTGGTAGCTGAGCCTCAAAAAGCTACCCTAGACGGTTTCCGAGTTTGGGCCTCAAAACTCGGGGTGGCCGGTTTCCGAGTTTGGGCCTCAAAACTCGGCGTGGACGGTTTCCAGGTTTGGGCCTCAAAACCTGGGCTCGCGGTTTCTGAGTTTGGGCCACAAAACTCAGCCTGAGGACAGGTTTCCCGGTTTCAGCCTCAAAACCGGGGGAAGGCCCAAGTTTCCCGGTTTCGGCCTCAAAACCGGGGGGAGGTCCGCAAAAAGGACGGTCGACGCGTGGCGGCGTGGAGAGGCTGGCGCGGAGGCGAGGCTATCCACGAGGTAGGCGCGGCGGTCGACTGGGCGGCACGTGGCGGCATCCTGAGGCTTGCGTCGAGGCGAAGCTAAGGGTGAGGAAGGCGCATGGCCGTCAGATCAACTATCAGCAGAGTTGGACCGGGATACCCTTAGGGTTGGCCGCTTCGCTCTTGTATCTAGGGGTAGAAAGGGGATTATTGTTTTAGGCTATAAATAAGAGAGGCACCCCTCCTCTCTCTCTATCCTAGCAGTCATTTGTTCCTGAGCTCTCTCTCTCTAGCCCTCGCTTAGGTTCTAATCATACCTCGCTGCTAGCGATCCGCAGAGACGGGAATCATACCTCTGTGTATTTGGATCTTTTGAGGAAACAAGACCGTATTCTCGTTGTCTCCTCGTGTGGAGGAATTTCAGCTGAAATCGAATCGATTCGCGTTTGTGTTGGTGTTCTTCACGTTTCGGTTTTTCATCTCCCGGAGATTTGCCTCGTTCTCCCTCTCCGCGAGATGATTTTCGATTCCACTTGAATCAATTCGTTCTTGGTCGTGAGCTCCTTCTTTCCACCGAAGGATTTCTCCCCTAACCTCACGAATCCAAAGATCGGGTCGATTTCGTGTTCGTTCTTCGTTCTTTCCCCTTTTACAGTGATCCACGAATTTCTCTTGATTGACTTGGTTTGGTGCTATGATTTCTTAGGATTAGCACCCCAATACATAGAGGATCACCTGGGAGGAGTTTGATTGAAGTTCTTCTCGATTTGATTGAGATCGATTCGAATTTGGTTTTGAACCCGAGCAGTTTTGTGCTTTCTGGGTGTTGGCGGACAGTCCGCGCTCTTGACGGCGGACAGTCCGCGCATCGGGTCTCGGCCAGGTCAGTCAGGCGCAGTCCCCTGACTGTTCATTGTCGAGTGAATGGCGGACAGTCCGCGGTACAAACCCGAGACAGTCTGGGACCTGTCCAGCAGACTTGCAGCACTATTTGGTTTCTGCGTTTTGGCCGGCGGACAGTCCGGCACTCAGTCGCGGACAGTCCGGGATTCAACGGCGGACAGTCCGGGACTCTGACCCCGGACAGTCCGCGAATCTGCAAACTTTGCTGTTTTGCTCTGGGGCTTTGGTAGTTGGTTTTGGTGTTTCTCTGGGGGTTCCGCTGTACCACTAGGACATCTCCTAGGGTATCCACCTACTCGTAGGTCGTGAACTCTCCGGTCGTCTCGAGTCTTTGCCTTTGGGGTGATTCTCTGGGACAAGGGTCATTCTATTCACGAGTTGAATTTGAGGCTCCCATTCACCCCCCCCCCCTCTGGTCGCTAATTCGGTCCTTCAGATGCAATGCATTGCTTATGAATTTTAGTAGCTAAATGTAGTTCCTAATGCAGTGCTTGATACTAGAGTGTCACAGCCCTTCCCCCCTTAAAGAAATCTCATCCTGAGATTTGGGTTACGTACTAAATTTTATAAAAAGCGGGGTAGTTTACTCGCAAGTACTCCTCGGTTTCCCAAGTTGCATCATTGGGTCCGTGATTGCTCCAGAGAATGTTGTAAGTCTTCACTTCACGATTACGAGTCACTCTGGTCATGGTATCCATTATCTCTTGAGGTTGTTCATAGTATTCTAGATCTGATCTGATAGTGACATCCGAGATTCGAACTTCTTCTCGTTCAGGTACTCGAAGACACTTCTTTAGCTGTGATACATGGAACACGGGAAAGATCGCACTTATCTCCGAGGGTAACTGTACTTCGTAGGCTACTTCTCCCTTTTTGGCTATGATCTGATATGGTCCTACATATCAGGGTGCTAGCTTTTTCTTAATCCCAAAACGTTGGACCTTTCTCATAGGCGAGACCTTAAGGTAAACATAATCTCCGACTTGGAATTCCAAGGGCCTTCTTCGCGTATCAGCATAGCTTTGCTATCGAGACTGTGCTGCCTTGATATGTTGCTGCACTGTTTGCACAATCTCTTCAGCGTCCTTTACATAATCTGACCCATAAAATCCTCGATCTCGTGATTCAACCTAATTTACCGGGGTCCTGCATCTTCGTCCATACAACACTTCAAACGGTGCCATCCTTATACTTTCCTGATAGCTGTTGTTATATGAAAACTCTGCGAGGGGCAACCATTTCTCCCATGATTCTCCCGAGGAAAGCACACATGCTCTGAGGATATCTTCCAAGATTTGATTCACTCTTTCAGTTCGTCCTGCGGTTTGAGGGTGATAAGCGGAACTTCGTACCAACTTGGTCCCTAGCTCCTTGTGCAACTGTTCCCAAAAACGCGCTATGAACTGGGGTCCTCTATCTGAAATGATCCTTTTGGGAATTCCATGTAACCTTAAGATGTTCTGAATGTACAAATCTGCGTACTAGTGTGGTCGATGTGTAGTCTTGACTGGTATGAAGTGAGCTACTTTGGATAACCGATCCACGATAACCCCGATAGAATCATGTCCCTTTTGGGTGGTTGGGAGACCTGTGATGAAATCCATGCTAATCTCTTCCCATTTCCATTCTGAGATTGATAGCGGTTGTAACAATCCGGCAGGTCTCAAGTGTATAGCCTTTATCCTGCAGCAAGTATCACACTTCGCGACATAAGCCGCAACCTCTTTCTTCATCTTTGACCACCAATATCTTGTTCTCAGATCTTGGTACATTTTACTACTTCCTGGTTGGATAGACAACTTTGAACTGTGGGCTTCATTCAGAATTCTTTCTTTCAGCTCTGTGTTCTCGGGAACAACCAACCTTTGATTGTACCATAAAATCCCTTGTTCATCCGTTCTGAAGTTCAACGAACTACTGGTTTCCAACCTCTTCTTGATCTGACAGATCTCTTCATCGGTCTTTTGTCCCTCGATGATATCACTTTCTAGGGTGCATTGTATGGTGATATTATTCAACATAACGGGGTGCATCAGGTTGAATCCATCTTCCAACAGAGGCTGTAGGAAATTGCAATGAGTTTTACGACTCAAGGCATCTGCTACAACATTCGCTTTTCCAGGGTGGTAATGCACTTCTAGGTTATAATCCTTAATCAACTCTAACCATCTTCTCTGCCTCATATTCAACTCTGGCTGGGTGAAGATGTATTTTAAACTTTTGTGATCTGTATACACGTGACATAGGTTGCCCATAAGATAATGCCTCCATATCTTGAGTGCATGAACTACGGCTGCCAATTCCAAATCATGAGTCGGGTAATTTTCTTCATGTGGTCGCAACTGGCGTGAAGCATATGCTATAACTCTTCCATCCTGCATAAGCACACATCCAAGTCCAATCTTGGACGCGTCACAAAACACATCAAAAGGTTCCTCCAAATTTGGCTGAGCTAAAACTGGCGCAGAGGTCAACAAAGTTCGCAGAGTACGAAATGCTGCTTCACATTCTGGAGTCCATTCAAACTTCTTGTTTTTCTGAGTTAGACGAGTCATAGGCTTTGCTATCCTTGAGAAATCCGAAATGAACCGACGGTAATATCCGGCCAATCCTAGAAAGCTGCGTACCTCATGTACGTTAGTGGGTGCTTGACAATCCATAACTTCCTGTACTTTCGTGGGATCCACAGAAATTCCTTCCTCTGAAAGGACGTGTCCGAGAAAGGGTACTTTCCTTAACCAAAACTCACACTTGCTAAACTTAGCATACAACTTGTGCTCTCGAAGTCGGGTTAAGATGACTCGTAAGTGCTCGACATGATCCTTCTCATTTTTAGAGTATACCAAAATGTCATCAATGAACACCACAACAAACTTATCCAACTCAGGCATAAAGACAGAATTCATCAGATACATGAAATGTGCTGGTGCATTTGTCAGTCCAAAAGACATAACTAGATACTCATAGAGTCCATATCAGGTGGAGAAAGTTGTCTTTGGTATATCCTCTCTTCTGATCTTGATCTGATGGTAACCTGACCTTAAGTCAATCTTGGAGAACACTTTCGCTTTTGATAACTGATCAAACAAGACGTCGATTCGAGGTAAGGGATACTTGTTCTTTATAGTTACTGCGTTCAGAGGTCTATAATCCACACACATTCTCAAGGCTTTGTCCTTCTTCTTCACGAAGATGGCGGGACATCCCCAAGGTGACAAACTAGGACGTATCAAACCTTTATCCAAAAGCTCTTGCAACTGAGTTTTAAGCTCTGCCAACTCGTTAGTCGGCATCGTATACGGCCTCTGAGAAATAGGTGCCGTTCCAGGAATCAACTCTATAGCAAACTCCACATCCCTATCCGGTGGTAGTCCTGGCAACTCATCAGGGCAGACATCTGGAAACTCACACACTATCGGGATCTCAGCTATCTGCTTTGCCGTGATATTGAACAACACTCCTATCTCATGGGGGTTTCGAGGTAACTTGAAACGGATAGAAGACTCATTCCGAGGGCTCACTAGGGAAACTACTCGTTCTGCGATACCCAAATTGACTTTCCAGCGTTTCATCCATCCCATACCCAAGATCACATCCAAACCTAACACAGGAATTACTACGAGATCCACAGATACCTTTTTATCCCCAAAAGTGATTTCCATTTCCTTAGCCATGATACGGACAGAAAGAACAGCCCCTGCTGAACTTATCTGATAACCCCTATCCAATTCTACCAACTTAGGGTTACTTCTCATAACAAAATTCTCACTTATGAAAGAATGTGATGCTCCAGAATCAAACAACACAACTGCAGGGTATTGATTAACAAGAAACGTACCAGCGGTGACAGGCTCTCCCTCTGGTACTTCCTCAACGGTGGTGTAGTGCACATTGCCGGTGCGAGGCCGGGGCTGGGTGTACTGCTTCTTCGGCTGGGGGCACTGGCGTGAAAGGTGCCCGGTCTAACCACAGTTGTAGCATGGCCCGATCACATACGGGGTCTTGGGACCTCCTGAACCTACTGCCTTTGCTTTGTTCTGCATCAAGGGAGCAGTGTAGGGCTTCTGGAAACTTGGACGAGAGCGGTTGGTGGTTATCTTCCTCTGTGGGGGACGAAATCTTGCTCCTGCAACTGGCGGGCGATACGGGGTGCGTGCTCCGAAAGGGGTCCTCTGTTGAGACGGACCTCCTTCGTTCGCACGACGACGAGTCTCTGTTGCCAGCCTGCTGTCATTGGCCTCTTGATTCAAGCAGTCACTGACAAAGTCACTGAAGGTGGTGCAGTGACTGTTTCCCATCTTGGAGAGCATGGTGGCACTCATGCCACGTTTGAAGCTGGCAATCTTCTTAGCCTCAGTGTTAACAAAATCTGGGGCATAACGAGACAGGTTGTTGAAGCTATGGAGATACTCTGACATGGACCTGGTTCCCTGGGACAGCCTCATGAACTCTGTGACCTTCATTTCCATCAGACCACTAGGAATGTAGTGGTTGCGCATAGCAGTAGAGAACTGATTCCATGTGACCGGTGCATTGGCTGGCAGGGATCCACGGTACTAGGACCACCATAATCCTGCGGGTCCTTCCAACATGTGTGTGGCATATTCCGCCTTGAGCTCTTCAGTCAAACGGAGCAGGTGGAACTTCTGAGTGATGGAGTTGAGCCATTCATCTGCTTCAAGTGGTTCAGTGAATTCCTTGAACAGAGGGGGACGAGTGTCCATGAAGTCACGGTATGAGCTGTACTGGTTGGGCTCTGGTCCTTGGCGCTGTTGGTGCTGCTGCATGGTGTTATTGGCGATGTTACGGAGGGTGGCCTCCATATGCCTCTGCATCTCTTCCATATTCCTCTGGCTTCCCAGAAACTGTCCAAAGAACGCTTCCAGCGTCATTGGCGGCGGTGGGGGTGGTGGCAGATTCTCCTCCTGCCCTGACCCCTGTCCACGCTGGCTGCGAGTGTGTGTCGGCATCTGCATGTCCCATTAATAAGCAATCATTAGGTGATGTCACATTGATCATGAATAAATACTGCGCTGTACATAATTCGAAAATTTAGCACACGACCAAGTATAAGTACGCATTTCCATACAACATCACAGAACAATTGCTAGAAAATAAGATATGCAAACGACGGATTTCCATAAAAAGGTGCTAGATCGAAGTCTGGACTTTGTCCAAAAGCCGTAAATGCCATCATACAACTTAAACATAAAACCGACACATGACTGGGTTACATCATCAGCGAGCATGCTCAAGCTATACAAAAGAAAACGACTCCTACAAAGCTAGCGCTCAAGCGTCTCCGGCGGCGGATGCGGCATCCTCCTCATCGGCGTCCATCATCGGCTCGTCGGCGTGGTCCTCGTCGTCTGAGGAAGGCTCTGGACCAAGAACTACTCCATCCTGGGGCTCCTGGGCCTCATCTGCGGGGGCCTCATCAGTTGCTGGGGCGGCGGCCTCCTGTGCGGCGTGATGCATCTAGTGGACTGCCTCGTGAAGGTGATCGATGTAAACCTGCTGGTCGTGCACCTGCTGTATCAGGTGATGAGCACCCTCTCTGAGCTGGTCAAGCGCTGTGCGGGCTTCATCTCGCTGAAAAGCTATCGTCAAGTACATCTGCTCGGCGACAGTCCTGGCGGTGGTCTCCGCTCCTGCGGTGGCACGTCATCGTCACGCTCGAGAGTGACCTGATGGATCTTCTCCTGTAAACGGGCTACCTCGGCGTCAAACTCCACCTACAGCTTCCTCTTGCTCTGGTAGGTGGCGGTGAGGGTAAAGGACACGCTCTTCAGGCTGCGCTCCAAACTCTCACATACACCCACCAAGGCTTCAGTGGCGCTCATCGCAGGCGTCTCACAGTAGAACCTCTCCTCCGCACCTCCTGTCAAAACCGACTCCAACGTCTGCCTCCAGCGTAATGGAAAAAGTGATCCACGAGGGAACACTCCTGCCATAGCACTAGCAAGGTCGGTGGGAAAGTGAGCGATGATGTCCTTCGGCACCAAGTATGCTGCCCTGTTAGCTCCATCCTTGGCACAACTGCCTCTGGTGATCTTTGTCCATCCCGTCCAGTGGGGCTTGGCAGCCAAGGCTTTGACCTTGATCTGCACCATGACCAACGAGTCCTGCCCATAGATCTCCTTCTGCCAAGAGTACCGGGATTCCTGTCCTTCCTCGTATCCCACTGCCTGCAGAATCCTCCAAAGGATGGTCGACAACCCGAAGTAAGACAAGAACGTGTTCTTGGTCAACTTCGTGGCCAAGCGGTGACATGGAACTCCTCTGCCTCCGGTGGCCTTGCGAGCAGTCAACTTAGTCCGGGCCATCTGTAGAAACAAAAGGGTTTCAAACTCTCGTGAGACGTATATTTAAGTTGGCAAATTTTATAAGAAAAGAGACAACTTTTAATTAAGGGGAGGTAATGCAATGCAAGAATATAAACATGATGCATGATCGGACTTACGTTCTCACTCACTAACAATGACTCATAAGTCCTAACGTTCTAGTCGGTGGCAAGAACGATCTCTCATGCGTCATCTATTCGTTCTACTCGATCACGTAGTTAGTGTACCTACAGAAGATTCATTTTGGCCCAAAGCAACATCCCAATGGTAAAATAACGGAGTATTGTCCCATATGCACAAAATACATAGAAGCCAACACTAAACACCATGCACCAATCCAGAAAACATACCCAAACAATTGATACCCTCATATATGTTTGCGTGGAGCTCGCACATACTTGGTATAACAACTCTCACCTAGACCGACGGTTGGACGGTCATGCTCTCATATCTTACAAAATCATTTTATGCATGTTTTCACGATCGACGCATTCTCTTTTCCCTCGAGAATGGACCAGCAAATAAAGATCCAGCATGAGCAAAAACCCTGAACCCTGTTAGCAGTTAAGCCACCTGAATCCTAATATAGGGCTTAAGGACAAGACTGGGCACACTTAATAATTTAAAATAGTTTTGAAAATAGTTTTGAAATACCCATTTTAGTTCAAAAATAGCTCCTTTTGGATGCAATAACTTGAACCATGCTCTGATACCAGTTGTGACAGAACCATCCTGATTATAAGAGCTCAAGTATCGTCTTAGCCAAATTCGTCTGACATCGACTCATACTTGAACCCATATAACCCCGGTAGTCCGGAAATCTCGAAGGATTTCAAACATCATACAACATACAGGATCACATTGTTCAAGTACCACATTCGTTAGGATACACCGGCGATAATCGAAATCGAATTTAACATCAGAGTGCGGGATCATAAAAGAGTTATTACAATTCTGAGTTTAAAATGTGCGGAAGCTGAAATAAGTTTTGAAACACGACCACCACACATGTGGTCCAAATAAACATCGTTTAATAACTCACTCCTCCTTTTTCAAATAATGTGCCACTAGAAGTCTCAGTCCAACAAAAGAAAAGGAGAAGCTTCTGGATGACCCTGCCCTGGGCCTACTCCTCATCACCCTCCACGGGGTAGAGACACTGCTTACAATAGACGTAGTACACCTGGCCATCTGCAACAAACGGGATAAACCCTGAGTACGAGAATGTACTCAGCTAGACTTACCCGTCCAACTGAAAATAAAGACACCAAGGGTATGCAATGCTTTTTGGTGGAGCTGGGATCTTTAGTTGCGAAAAGCTCAAATTGAGAGAAGGAATATTTAATGATATCAGTGAGCAGTCAACTTTTTAGACCTACCTTTTAGTCTAGGTTTGCACCTGAACTATTACATACACTTGAATCTATCAAACAAATAATATAACCATATCCAGTTGACTTATCCACATTTTAGTTGAACCTTTAAACATCACATGGAGTAGTATCGTGGTGAAGCTCGACATAGTTTCCCACTAACCGGGGGAGACGGCGACTCGAATCGAATTCCAAACCAGCTGGTGAAAGACATTTAATACCAACCCACACTTTCCCCGTCGGGTCCATGCATTGGGTAACCGCTCAATGCTTGTTCGTGGTGGTAATCATCGCGGTTCAAGCATGGACTGCCCAATTGGAACCTGGCGATGGCCATCGGAGGCAGATCGCATTTCCATACTAGAGGGCGCGACTCAGGTTGATTCCGGCCCGAACAACGTCTAACCGGCTTTGGGGTCGATGATTACGGCACCGACATATCCCTAAGTAAAAGGGCGCGTTCAAAAATGAACGAGGGCCAACATCGATACAAACCTACACGATCCAACGGACGGACTGCCCCAAGTTTCCAACTTGTGCCTTGCCTTCCAATTGACCGTATTTCATTACTACTCAGGTTCTTTTCCACGATAGCAAGTATAGCCAACCGTGATCCGGTAAATACCCACTAGGGGTATTACGGGAACATCCTTTCCTTACTACTTTATTAAGCAGGCTAAGCAATTCTACATTGTAAATAAACAACAGGATACAAGGCAGATCTTACTCAATAATCAAGGAATGGTAATGCAGCAAGTAGGATTCAATCAACTCCTATACCTAATGCACCACAATATAAAATACTCAAGTAAGTTAATTATAAAAGCTGGGAGATTTAAAATGCTCCGGGGCTTGCCTTGAGTGAAGACCGAGGCCTCATGGGAGGGGCACTCGGGCAGGTTAGTCTCTGGTGCAGGGTCGGCCTCCTTGGTTCTGGGCAGCTCCGGAATCTCCTGCTCGACGTTTACTTTTGGCTCCTGGTCGGGCTCCGGGACTGTCGATCCTATTTGAAAGCCCTAGTTTGTTTTGGCTAATTGATGAAACCTATTTGGTCTAATCCTATTTCTAAGCATGTGTGTAGCTTATTAGAAAGGATTGTGACCAAGCCAAGTGGTGGAGCTAGCAAGATGTCAACCATGATGGTGATGGCCATATGCAACTCAAGAGATCAAGTGCTCTACCTTTTGTAAAATGAAGAAGAGAAGAGATGGAGCAAAGAGGCCCGAAGGCAAAGGTATAACCTATAGGGCTCTTTGTTTTGGTGATCAAGACACTTAGCGAGTGTGATCACATTTAGGATACATAGCCGCACTATTAAGAGGAGATTATTCATGGCTTATGAGGTGTTCAAGTGCCACTATGTGTTCTCTAACATATCGATGCTATAGACCTAGTGAGAGACTAACAAAACCCTTGATAAATGCTTTGCAAAATGCTAACACATGTGCACAAGTGTTGGAACACTTTGGTGTTGGCGCATGGGAGCAAAGGTAGAAGTTAGAAAGTGAAAGATGCTGAGTTAGGGGCATCGGACGCTGCTGGCGGCAGCATCGGAAGCTGGGCCGAGCGTCCGGTGGCAAACCCTAACCACTGACAATTGATGAGGGAGCATCGGACGCTGGTGACGGACGCTGGCAAAACACTGTTGCAGAGTCCGATGGTTATGACGTGGCGCGAGCGTGCTTTCCAGGGAGCATCGGACGCTGGCCTGCGTCCGATGCCGATCCATCGGATGCGTCCGATGTGATCTGGACCTCTCTGGAACCTTTCTGTTGTGTCATCGGACGCAGGGGTTGAGCGTCCGATGTAAAGGTGTCGACGCGTCCGGTGTGACGCCAAAATGAGCTGAAAAGAGTGAGTGGCATCGGAGCGTCCGATGTCTGGCATCGGCGCGTCCGATGCCACTTTAACCGTGGCGCGAAGCAATATGACCGTTGGGATCTAACGGGCATATTTCATACCAGGGGGACACGTGGTGCTCATCGGAGCATCAGACGCTGGGGTAGCGTCCGATGGCCCCGACACCGGCGCGTCTGATGCCTCTGTTTCGGGCCCAACGGGTAGGCCGACTTGTGTGGACTATTTAAGGGGCTTGGCCGGCTTGGTAGGTTTTTCTCTTGCACATTTTGATTCCTAAGCATACTAGTGAGCTTTGGCAAGCCTCCCAACTCATCTCCCAAGTTGATTTGATCAAACCAAGTGAGATTGAGTGATCTAGTGCGTGATTTGAAAAGAGTTCAATCTAGTGGCACTAGTTCTTCGCATCGGCATTGAGTTCTGTTGTTACTCTTGGCATTTGTCAGTGCCTAGACGGCTTGGAGGCGTTGTGGTGTGATTGGCAAGATTGGCGATTGTTCTTGGCCACCACCGATCGAGATTGTGAGAGGTTTTGGAGCCTCACCTCGCCGGAGCGGCAAGAGGCATCCTTAGTGGATTGCTCGTGTCATTGAGCTACCTCACTAGTGGTAGATTCTTGTGGCGCTCTTAGTGAGCTTGGCTTTGCACCGATTAGCCACCGGGTCACCTAGTGTTGGTCGACACAACGGGGAGTAGCGTGCTGGCAAGCACGTGAACCTCGGGATAAATCTTGGTGTCCCGTGTGCTTATTGTGATTGCTTCCACATCTTGGTGATTGGTCTTCATATTCACATCTTAGTGATTGGCATCACGAGTGGATTTCACCGGTGATTGGCTCTCTACTAGGCGATCACGAAAGCTCAGTGAAACCACCTCTATCTAGCTCATTTACTTTGTGTATTTACATTGAGCTATTTCTCTTGTGTAGACACTATCCTTGTTGTATATCTCTTGTTCTATTACTTGTGATTAGCTTGCTTAGTCTATCTATTGCACACACACTTGTCTTATATACTTTTTGTATATCATTATTATACTAGAGCTAGATAGCTTTATTCCGCATTTGATATTAGCTCTTGTTGATTGTGTGACATAGAAATATTAGGTAGAATTTGTGGATAGGTGGCTTGCAACACACTATTAGGCTAGCGCAAAAGCTTCGCCATTTGTTATACTAATAGTGTTTGCCTAAGTAATTTTGTAGAGTTTTAATTAGGCTATTCACCCCCCCTCTAGCCATTTTGGACCTTTCAAGTGGTATCAGAGCCGTGGTCACCGTTTGTTTGAGGCTTAACATCCTCCGGTGTTAAAATGGCTCAAATCAACTATATGGGGAAGCCACCACATTTTGACGACACCAACTTCGATTGTTGGAAGAGGAAGATGTGTGCATTCACAAGAGGAATGAATAGAAAGATTTGGGAAGTGATTGAGCTTGATTTTGCGGTAATTGACACTGCAAGTCCCACTCCAAGAGAAGTGATTGAGCTTGATTTTGCGGTAATTGACACTGCAAGTCCCACTCCAAGAGAAGAAGAGAAGCTTCAATGGAATGATGTGGCAATCAACTTGTTCTATGAAGCTTTTGACACAAAGGTGTTTGAGCAAATTAAAGACCTTGAAAGAGCAAGTGAGATATGGGAGAGATTGGAGGAAACATATGAGGGCACTAAGGCGGTCAAGGGTGCCAAGCTATACATTCTCAAGGACAAGCTTGCCATGTTCAAGATGCAAGATGATGAAAGCATACCGGAGATGTTTCACCGGTTGCAAGTTATTATCAATGACTTGAAGGCTTTGGGAGAGAAGGTGGAGGACAAGGACTTCTCTCACAAGTTCTTGAGATGCTTACCACCAAGGTTTGATACTTTGGTGACTATCCTAGTGAGGGAAGGATTGGATACGGTAACCCCAAACCAAGTACTAGGCGATGTGGTCACTCAAGACACATACCGTGTGGAACGGAATGGGGGAGCCCAAGAGGAAGAAAAGAAGAAGAAGACCGTGGCATTCAAGGCTTCATCCTCCAAAAACAAGAACAAGGTTAAAGCAAAGAAGGAGGAAAGTGATGATGAAGCAAGCTCAAGTGGTTGTGAGATAGATGATGAAGAGATGGCCCTATTTGTCAAAAGATTTGGCAAGTTCATGAAGAAGAAGGGCTATGGAGCAAGAAAGAGAAGAGATGTAACCAAAAGCACAACCAAGAGATGCTATAGATGCAAGAGCAAAGATCACTTCATTGCGGATTGTCCAATTTCTAGTGATGAAGATGATGATGACCGTAAGAAGAGCAAGAAGAAGGACAAGAAAGAAAAGAAAGAGAAGAAGAAGGAAAAGAAGAAAGGTGGTTCCTATGTTGTAACATGGGATAGTGATGCTTCCTCAAGCGATGATGATGATTCTAGTGATGATGAGAGGAAGACCACCAAGAAGAAGGTTATGGCTAGTCTTGCTATCTCAAGCAAGCCTTCTATCTTCAACACTCCATCGACATGCTTCATGGCTAAGGCCACTAAGGTATCATCCGATGAGAGTGATAGTGAGAGTGAGAGTGATGATGATGAGGAGTACTCAAAGGAGGACCTCATGAGCATGCTACAAGATGCTCACTCTTACATTGAGACTAAGAGGAAGGAGTGCAAAGAATTGCGCAAGGCCAACAAGGCTCTTGAGCAATCCTTTGATGAGCTCAAGACTACTCATGAGAGGCTAGAGGAAGCCCATGAGAAGCTTGATCAAGCTCACACTAGGCTTAAGGAAGCCCACTCCTCCCTCCTTGATCAAAGTAAGATTGAGGATATTGTAGAGACTTGCAATGTAGGAGTTACATGTGATATACTTGATGAATCATTCTATGCTCCTATTTTTGTTGCTCTCACAAATGCATCATCATCATCTAGCTCAACTAAAATGCCTACTTCTACTACATGTGATTCATCATTAGTGGTATAAAATGAGAGCCTTAAGAATAAGGTGTATGAGCTCACTCATGCTTTAGGCAATGCCTATGGTGGAGATGCCCGCTTGCTTAAGTGCTTGGGTAGACAAAGATGTCCACTCAACAAGGAGGGACTTGGCTATACCCCCAAGAAGGCCAAGGCCGCTTTTGCTCCTCACAAGACTAGTTTTGTGAAGAGCAATGGTCGGTATTGCTATAATTGCAAGCAATCCGGGCACATAGAGCAAAATTGCTTTAACAAGAACAAGAACAATGCTCATGTTTCATCCATTAGACTTGATTCTTGTTATATGCTTACAAAGGGCACTAATGGTGTGAAGGCTAAGTATATTGGTGCACCCATGGTTGGCCCAAAGAAGAAGGCAATTTGGGTGCCCAAGAGCTTGGTTACTAACCTTGGAGGACCCAAAAAGATTTGGTTACCTAAAAAGAATTGATCCTTTTTTTGTAGGTTAATTACAAAGCCGGAGGAAGGCATTGGGTGCTTGATAGCGGGTGTACTCAACACATGACCGGAGATGGTAGAATGTTCAAATCAATCAACACTAGTGGCAATGATCATGCGGATGCTATCACATTTGGTGACAACAAGAAAGGCAAGGTCAAAGGCTTGGGCAAGATTGCAATATCCAATGACTTAAGCATCTCCAATGTGCTATTAGTGGAATCTCTCAACTTCAACCTATTGTCAGTGGCACAATTGTGTGATTTGGGATTCAAATGCATATTTGGTGTGGATGATGTGGGAGATAGTGAGTGTTGATGGAAGTGATTTGGTCTTCAAAGGATTTAGATATGAGAACCTTTATTTGGTGGACTTTGATGCAAGTGAAGCTCAATTGACAACATGCTTATTCACCAAATCAAGTATGGGTTGGCTATGGCATAGGCGCTTGGGACATGTTGGAATGAAGCAACTTAAGAGGCTAGTGAAGCATGACATGGTGAGAGGGCTTAAGGATGTTCACTTTGAAAAGGACAAGCTTTGTAGTGCATGCCAAATGGGAAAGCAAGTTGGAAACACTCATCCCAACAAAGGAATGATGAGCACTACTCATGCACTTGAGTTGTCGCACATGGACTTGTTTGGACCAACTACATATGCAAGTATTGGGGGAAACAAGTATGGCTTTGTGATAGTGGATGACTATACAATATACACATGGGTATTCTTTCTCGTTGACAAGAGTGAAGTGTTTGGCATATTCAAAACCTTTGTCAAGAGAAGTCAAAATGAGTTTGATAGAAGAATCAAGAAAGTGAGAAGTGATAATGGAAGTGAGTTTAGAAACACAAGAGTTGATGAGCTATGTGATGAGTTTGGAATCAAACATCAATTGTCGGCCAAGTATACACCTCAATCCAATGGGATAGTTGAAAGAAAGAATAGGACACTCATTGACATGTCAAGATCCATGCTTAGTGAATACAATGTGAGTGATTCTTTTTGGGCTGAAGCAATCAACACGGCATGCTATTATAGCAACCGACTCTATTGTCACCCCCTCTTGAAGAAGACACCATATGAGCTCCTCAATGATAGAAAGCCCAACATTGCATATTTCCGGGTCTTTGGATGCAAGTGCTATATATTGAAGAAGGGCACAAGACTTGGCAAGTTTGAAAAGAAGTGTGATGAAGGGTTCCTACTTGGTTACTCCACTACAAGCAAGGCATATAGAGTGTGGAACAACACATCAAGAGTAGTTGAAGAAGTCCATGATATTGAGTTTGATGAAACAAATGGCTCTCATGAAGAACAAGACAATTTAGATGATGTGAGAGGAACACAATTGGTGGAAGCTATGAAGAACATGTACATTGGTGATATAAGGCCAAAGCAAGTGATTGACATAGAAGATGACAAAGATCAAGTGCTCTCTCCTCCAACCATGCATGACAATGATGTTGCAAGCTCTAGTGGTTCTCATGATCAACAAGATGCTAGTAGCTCTCAAGTGACTCATCCAAGTACAAGTGCAAGTGCTCAACCGCAACAAGTGCTCCAACCAACACACATTGCAAGAGATCATCCTTTGGATCAAATTGTTGGTGACATAAGAAGAGGTGTGCAAACAAGATCAAGATTGGCTTCATTTTGTGAACACTACTCATTTGTTTCATTCATTGAGCCAACCAAGATTGATGAAGCTTTGATGGATGTTGATTGGGTAAATGCAATGCATGAAGAGTTAAACAACCTTACCCGCAATGATGTTTGGGAGTTAGTGGAAAGACCAAAGAATACAAATGTTATTGGTACAAGATGGGTCTTCCGGAACAAGCAAGATGAAGATGGCATTGTTGTTAGAAACAAAGCAAGATTGGTTGCACAAGGGTACACTCAATTGGAAGGCATTGACTTTGAAGAAACCTATGCACCGGTTGCTAGATTGGAAGCCATTAGAATCCTACTTGCATATGCTTGTTCTCATAACATCAAGCTCTATCAAATGGATGTCAAGAGTGCTTTTCTCAATGGATTCATCAATGAGCTAGTGTATGTTGAACAACCTCCCGGATTTGAAGATTTGAAGAAACCCAACCATGTGTACAAGCTCAAGAAGGCATTATATGGGTTGAAGCAAGCACCAAGGGCATGGTATGTAAGATTGAGGGATTTCTTGCTATCAAAGGGTTTCAAGATGGGAAAGGTTGACACCACACTCTTCACCAAGAAGATTGGAAGTGACTTGTTTGTGTTGCAAATCTATGTGGATGACATTATCTTTGGATCAACCAACCAAGACTTTTGTGAAGAGTTTGGAGAAATGATGGCTAAGGAGTTTGAGATGTCTATGATTGGAGAGCTTAGTTACTTCCTTGGGCTACAAATCAAGCAAATGAAGAAAGGCACATTTGTTAGTCAAGGCAAGTACATCAAGGACATGCTCAAGAAGTTTGGGTTAGATGAAGCAAAGGCTATAACCACTCCAATGGGCACAAATGGACATTTGGATAGTGACTCTAGTGGTGACATGGTGGATCAAAAGTTATATCGGTCAATGATTGGAAGTTTACTCTATGTGACCGCATCTAGGCCGGATGTCATGTTTAGTGTGTGCATGTGTGCAAGGTTCCAAGCTTCACCAAGGGAAAGTCATTTGAAGGCAACCAAAAGAATATTGAGATATTTGAAGCACACTCCAAATGTTGGACTATGGTATCCCAAGGGCTCTCAATTTGAATTGATTGGATACTCGGATTCCGATTATGCGGGATGCAAGGTGGATAGGAAGAGCACATCGGGCACTTGTCAATTGCTTGGAAGATCACTTGTTTCATGGTCATCAAAGAAGCAAAATAGTGTTGCACTCTCTACCGCCGAAGCCGAATACATATTCGCGGGTACTGTTGTGCACAATTGTTATGGATGAAAGCAACATTGCAAGATTATGGAATCAAGTTTGGACAAGTCCCATTGCTATGTGATAATGAGAGCGCCGTCAAAATAGCCACCAACCCGGTACAACATTCAAGGACAAAGCACATTGACATAAGGCATCACTTCATTAGAGATCATCAAGCAAAGAAAGACATATCTATTGAGAGTGTGGGCACCGATGATCAACTTGCCGATATCTTCACCAAGCCACTAGATGAAAGAAGGTTTTGCAAGCTAAGAAATGAATTGAATATCCTAGACTTCTCCAACATGAGTTGAATGCACCTCCACTTATGACATGCCTCTCCTCCAAACAAAGCCAAGGTGAAATTGTTTGGCATGTGCATTCATTCTTATTAGGTTGTGATCTAGTTCATATAGCCATCATATTGCTTATTTAGGATCATTCATGATAAATCAAATTAATTTGAAGTGTATATGGTACCACTATTGCTTCTATGATTGACTTGATCTAGTGGTAGCATATAACTTGTTTGTGAGCTTGTAACTCTAGTGTTTGGTCTAGTAAGTGAGCAACGGGTATTTAACCGACGTGAGTAAGATAACCATTGTATGATGTGTGAAGAAGCTTACTCTAGAGCAAACCGTGTTAAATATCCTATGCTCATAAGCTAGATTAAGCCACAACTTGACTTAGTTTGATTCCCACATATAAATCTCATAATGAAGATTGTCTCCTTTCATTAAAATATGCCCCACCTTTATGAAAATTGTTGACAAAGGGGGAGAAAATAATGCATCAAAGATATGTTAGTAAAAGAGGGAGACAACATGAGTGAACATGAGTGGATGACATGCTAAGTAAACCTTCAAGTGCTTCAAGTGGGATCGGAGCATACAAATAGGGGTCGCAAGCTCATAAACATGTATGTTGCATTTGAAATATGCATATTCATATGATTGATTGCATTGCATAAGCTATTTGTTTCGCTATTCATGCTTATGTGGTGAATGCTAGTGTTAAGAACATGATTGAAGATATGACTCACTAGCATGAATAGGTTGATAACTAGACATATTTGTATTTTCGTATTTTCAAGTGGTTCAAGAGCCTTATTATAATGTTGATCTCACGGGGTTCTTGAGTTATGATGTATGTCTAGTGATAAATGGTGCTAAGGATGGTATAACATGTGCACTTCGATTGGTATCACGCTTCAAAGGTCCATTCTTATGCCTTAGCATCATCATTGGTAGTATTGCTCATCCACATTTCATATCCATACATATGTGCCAAAATTTAGAACCAAACTCTATAGAACATATGTAGGGGGAGCTAATACTATCAATGTGGTTACTCAAATTTATATTACATATCTTTGTATAGGTTGTCATCAATTACCAAAAAGGGGGAGATTGAAAGCCCTAGTTTGGTTTTGGCTAATTGATGAAACCTATTTGGTCTAATCCTATTGCTAAGCATGTGTGTAGCTTATTAGAAAGGATTGTGACCAAGCCAAGTGGTGGAGCTAGCAAGATGGCAACCATGATGGTGATGGCCATATGCAACTCAAGAGATCAAGTGCTCTACCTTTGGTAAAATGAAGAAGAGAAGAGATGGAGCAAAGAGGCCCGAAGGCAAAGGTATAACCTATAGGGCTCTTTGTTTTGGTGATCAAGACACTTAGTGAGTGTGATCACATTTAGGATACATAGCCGTACTATTAAGAGAAGATTATTCACGGCTTATGAGGTGTTCAAGTGCCACTAGGTGTTCTCTAACATATCGATGCTATAGACCTAGTGAGAGACTAACAAAACCCTTGATAAATGCTTTACAAAATGCTAACACACGTGCACAAGTGTTGGAACACTTTGGTGTTGGCGCATGGGAGCAAGGGTAGAAGTTAGAAAGTGAAAGATGTTGAGTTAGGGGCATCGGACGCAGCTGGCGGCAGCATCGGACGCTGGGCCGAGCGTCCGGTGGCAAACCCTAACCACTGACAATTGATGAGGGAGCATCGGACGCTGGCGACGGACGCTGGCAAAACACTGTTGCAGAGTCCGATGGTTATGACGTGGCGCGAGCGTGCTTTCCAGGCAGCATCGGACGCTGGCCTGCGTCCGATGCCGATCCATCGGACGCGTCCGATGTGATTTGACCTCTCTGGAACCTTTCTGTTGTGTCATCGGACGCAGGGGTTGAGCGTCCTATGTAAAGGTGTCGGCGCGTCCGGTGTGATGCCAAAATGAGCTGAAAAGAGTGAGTGGCATCGGAGCGTCTGATGTCTGGCATCGGCGCGTCCGATGCCACTTTAACCGTGGCGCGAAGCAATACGACCGTTGGGATCTAACGGGCAGATTTCATACCAGGGGGACACGTGGTGCTCATCGGAGCATCGGACGCTGGGGTAGCGTTCGATGGCCCCGACACCGGCGCGTCCGATGCCTCTGTTTTGGGCCCAACGGCTAGGCCGACTTGTGTGGACTATTTAAGGGGCTTGGCCGGCTTGCTAGGTTTTTCTCTTGCACATTTTGATTCCTAAGCATACTAGTGAGCTTTGGCAAGCCTCCCAACTCATCTCCCAAGTTGATTTGATCAAACCAAGTGAGATTGAGTGATCTAGTGCGTGATTTGAAAAGAGTTCAATCTAGTGGCACTAGTTCTTCGCATCGGCATTGAGTTCTCTTGTTACTCTTGGCATTTGTCGGTGCCTAGATGGCTTGGAGGGGTTGTGGTGTGATTGGCAAGATTGGCGATTGTTCTTGGCCACCACCGATCGAGATTGTGAGAGGTTTTGGAGCCTCACCTCGCCGGAGCGGCAAGAGGCATCCTTAGTGGATTGCTCGTGTCATTGAGCTACCTCACTAGTGGTAGATTCTTGTGGCGCTCTTAGTGAGCTTGGCTTTGCACCGATTAGCCACCGGGTCACCTAGTGTTGGTCGACACAACGGGGAGTAGCGTGCCGGCAAGCACGTGAACCTCGGGATAAATCTTGGTGTCCCGTGTGCTTATTGTGATTGCTTCCACATCTTGGTGATTGGTCTTCATATTCATATCTTAGTGATTGGCATCACGAGTGGATTTCACCGGTGATTGGCTCTCTACTAGGCGATCCCGAAGGCTCGGTGAAACCACCTCTATCTAGCTCATTTACTTTGTGTATTTACATTGAGCTATTTCTTTTGTTCATTTACTTTGTGTATTTACATTGAGCTATTTCTTTTGTGTAGACACTATCCTTGTTGTATATCTCTTGTTCTATTACTTGTGATTAGCTTGCTTAGTCTATCTATTGCACACACACTTGTCTTATATAGTTTTTGTATATCATTCTTATACTAGAGCTAGATAGCTTTATTCCGCATTTGATACTAGCTCTAGTTGATTGTGTGACATAGAAATATTAGGTAGAATTTGTGGATAGGTGGCTTGCAACACACTATTAGGCTAGCGCAAAAGCTTCGCCATTTGTTATACTAATAGTGTTTGCCTAAGTAATTTTTTAGAGTTTTAATTAGGCTATTCACCCCCCCTCTAGCCATTTTGGACCTTTCACTATTGCAATGCGGTGGATAATAAATAAATAATGTGTGGTGCAAAATATGGTATGAAATGTAAACATTTCTTGCAAACCAACAAAACCAACTTGTTGAACAACTTTTGACATTGAGAAAAAACATTTATTTACCTCGTAAAACAAAATCATTATTTTAATCATTTCCTATTTATTAATTTAAAAAGGAGGCTAGGTTTGAACAGCAAGTATATTTTCTGGAACTCAGAAAAATCTACAAAAATTCCAGAAGGTAACATATACTCACTGGACCTTACTGCATAAATTCCAGCAAGAAATAAATTACTGAACATCAGATACCAAAAGATGAAACAAACTGCCCAAAAGATGCTTTGAACTAACTTTCCTTATGAAAAGTGTCAAACAACAGATTTCATATTTTTTCTACCTGTATTTACCTATAACCACTCTACTATAGAAAACTTGCTGCTGAAGCATGAATATATAAATCTTCATAAAATAAACAAGTTTATTCCAAAATAAACCCTTTGAACTACAACCCTACTGGAAAAGGGTGACGTTCTCATTTTCATATTTTTCCTAGATTCTATTTCATATTTCATATTTATCAAGAAAGTTCCATGAATAGAAACATTATATTGTTTTCTACAAGAATTTTCTAAGAAAAACACAGAAAAACACATTTGTACAGCAACTTCTTATTTTTTCATACAACAACCTATGCTTAGTATTTTTCTCAGCTTAAACAAAACACACAGAGACTACATAAATTTTCCCATATTTTATTCTCACATATAATTCATTTTAACAATTATTCTAAGAAAACAACTAAAAAGGAATTTAAATCTAAACAGATACTTTTTCTACAGAAACAGAGCCTTATAAATTTTTAACAGATACATGATCTGACAAGTAACGTACACAAATTTTTTTGTGAATTAATTCAACCAGAAAACATATAAACCCATTTATCTAAGCAAAAGCACATAAACTGGATTAAATAAAAATAGTGTAATAAACTTTCACCAAAAATATTTTCATATTTTTCCATGATAGATCTACTCATGAACAAGCTAACAAAACTGAAAACACTTCATTTGGATCATTAAAACGTGCTACACAAAATAAATAAGCTTTTCTGGAAAATAAAAGAAAAAAGAAAACATTTGAAAACTTCCGGGCCAGACTTGCGTTAACTTGGTCTATGGACTCAGAGCGGCTGACGCGTGGGGCCTATGCGGTCAACGGACCCACCTGCCAGTGAGGGCAGAGCAGGGGAAGGGTTTGACCGCGCGGTTCTCGGCGAGGTCGCCGGCGGTGGGGTGGTGCTCGGTGTGTTCACCTCGACGAGGCGGATCGAAAGGTGTTGTTGGTTTGGCCAGCGCACAGCCATAGCTCACCGGCGGCGAGCCGTGGCAGACGGTGGCGGCGGTGGTGCTTGGCTACGCTGTCTCCGGCGGTCACCGGTGGAATTGAAGGAAGGGGGGGACCAGTGAACCTTAAGAGAGCTATTAGGTGGGTTGGTTTGGCCGGAAAAGCTCCGGTGGAGCTTGGCCTCGTGCGCGGCCATGGCGGTGCCCATGGCGCTCGGCCAGTGATGGTGGGAGAGCTACGAGACGGTAGAGAGCAGGCGGATTGGTGTTCTCACCGTGCCTTGACGTGAGGAAGCTCGTCGGTGAAGGAGGGAGGCGGTGGACCTTTGGTCGGAGGGGAACGACCTTGAGCTCCGGGCGGCGTCGATGGCGACCGCGGCGGGGCTCCTTGCGTTCTGGTGTTGACGGGGCTCGGCTGGGGGTACAAGTGTGCGCACGGCGTGTGCGGGGTGAAGGTGAAGTGGTGTGCGGAAGGAATCGGACGGTGGGGAGCGGAGGAGGTCGGAACGGCGGTGGTGCTCTTCACGGTGGCGGTCACGGCGAGGGTGGCACTCGACCTCGCGTTCGCATGCAGTGAGGGAGTGGGAGCGAACGGGAGTTGGCGAGTGTGTGCGGGCTGAGTGAGGGAGTGAGGCGCGGGGCTTGGTTTTGCTTGCGGGCTCAGCCGGCCGGCGGTCGTGGCGAGGGCCACGGTGGTGCGGCAAGCGAGGCGAGTGGCAGGCGGTGGCATGCGCGCGGTAGCCCGGGCGAGCGAGGGATGGGGCAAGCAAGATCGCTTGCGTGCGCGGACGGGGAAAAATCGTGCGGTGAGTTGCGGAAGCGGATTCGGAGCAGGGAGTTGTGGCCACGTGGCCGCGTCGCCGGCGTACGGCGCGGCCGCGGGTCGGGCGAGCGGCGCGGTGCGCATGCGGCGCGGGCGGGAGCGGCGCGAGGCAAGGCGAGCGGGCCAGCGCGGGCGCGAGGCGGGCCGACAAGGCCGGATGGGCCGAAAGCTTGGCGCGGAAAGAAAAGAAAAGCCCTTTTTCTTTTTCCAAACTTTGACCATTTCAAATCAGTTTCAAAAACTCAAAACTAGGCTTTGACCCGAAAATAAAAGTTGCTCAAAATAATTTTCTCTACAACTTTCATATAACACACTTTTTCTGAAACTCATTTTCTCAACCTCCACATAAATAAAGCCAATTTTTGAGCTATAAATCATTTTGTTCCCACATTTTCAATTATTAAACCATATTGAACTAGGTCAAGGTGTCAATATGAAAAGTGTTATACTCAATATTATTTATTTTATAAAATTAATTGCCAAGACAGAAATCCATTCAAACAACCAAGTCTTATAGAAACCGAAATCCAAATAAACAACAAAAGGCAAAAGCACTTTCATGCACATGAAATGATGCAATGCATTGCTTATGAATTTTAGTAGCTAAATGTAGTTCCTAATGCAGTGCTTGACACTAGAGTGTCACAAACAGGATGAGGGCTAACAAGGAGCTGTTGCCTTTCGACGATCATGAGAGGGCTCTCAAGCTTTTACACACTCTCGATCGGTCGGTGTGGGACTCCAAGGTTCAGGCGATCATCGAATCACCTAACTATGAGACTCTCACATGCGACAAGCTCTTCAGTAAGCTCAAGTCCAGTGAGATTGATGCCATGGCGAGGGCTTCTTATGATAATCCTTCTGGCCCGTCGATGACTTTGCTTTCTGGCTCTTCTGCTAACCCCTCTGGAGGATTTGCACTCTCTTCACTTCTTTCTGTCACAGAGGAGCAGCTGGAGTTCATGGGGGATGACGAGTTGTCTTTGCTTGCCAACCGGTTCTCGCGGTTCCACAACAACCGCATGAACCGTCGCCGCGGAGGAGGACGATCGGGATGTTTCGAGTTCGGCGACCCCGACCACTTCATCGCCAACTTTCCCAAGAAGAACAAGCAAGCCTTTGGGAAGGGTGATCATGGGCACAAGTACGACTTCGGCAAGCGCAAGGAGAAGTATGTCCCCGCGAAGCACAAGCGGAAGGGCGGCTTCAACAAGGAGTACATCAAGAAGAAGTACTTGGAGAAGGCCCAGGCTGAGCAGCGTGCTTTCTTCGCCTCGCTCAGCGATGTTGATGACTCGGATGATGACTCCGCTTCCTCAAGCGACGACGAGTCCGAGAAAAAGAAGAGAATCGAGGACAAGCTGAACGGCCTCTGCTTCTTCGCCGACAACGAGTGCTTTTGCACCATGGACCTCGGCAAGGAGGTCGACAGCCAGCTGGAGGAGATCCCTCAGGACGACGACAACGACACCTCCCAGGTATCTCAGACCCCCGACGAGCTTTTTGCTGAGGTCGAGAAAGTTACTGCCGCCCTTCTTAGTCAAGATAAGCTGCTTAGGCGCGCTGCTAGAGAGCAGAAGGAGTTTAGGCAGAAGTGGGAGGATACGGTGAAGGAGCTTGAGTTTGCCAAGTCCACCGTAGTTGTCTCTGAGGAGGGTGAGTGCGAGATGTACACCACGCACATGACTGACCTTCTCACTTTGAGAGGTAAGTATGCTGCATTGGTTGGAGAAGTGGATGAGCTTCGGGCAAGACCCGTGTTGTTGGGTGCGTGCAAGTCCTGTGCAGGCTTGCAATCCGAGTTGGCAGAGAAGAATGCCAAGATTGTGTCTCTTGAGAAGGCCAGCTCGGGTAGCACTTGTGTGACTAGGTGCATTCTGTGTGAGGGTTTGGAGATCGAGATTGCGAACGTGAAGCATGACAAGATGCAAACCGAAGAGGAAAACACATACCTTCGGACCATCTTGTCATGGGTGTCTTGTGGTGAGCTGCAGCTTGGGATGATGATTGCCCAGTTTAAGCGTGCTGCTGGAGGTCCAGGTGTAGGCTTTGCTCGGGGTGTTGAGTGCGCTTCATCTTTTGGCAAGATTGGAGAGTCGAGTGGTCTGAACCCATGTGAAAAGCCCAACTCCACCACTACTCCCAAGCTTACCAAGATTCCACCCAAAGAGCCTCTCAAGCCTAACACCAAGGATGGGGTGTTTGTTGAACCTCCGAGAGGTCCACCCAAGAAACAGACATGGGCTCCAAAACCAAACCACCTCAAGAACAAGCTAGACACCATGCCACCTATCCAAGAGGAGCTCATGCCTCAGAAAGGCAAAGTGATCCACATACACTACCGTGAGTACCAACAACCCCCTATGAGAGCGGTGAGGTACCATTGTGAGCACTGTGGGAGAGATGGACACTTGAGGGAGTTTTGCTTTCGGCGCAAGAGAGAGGAGCGTCGTGCGAGGGAAATGAACAATGCGTACATGTACCATCCTTTCCATGATGTACATGTGCCGAATGTTCAGAGGAGAGCTGCTAGGCCTAAAGGTCCAATGCCTCAAGGTCCTAGGCCGCAAGAAAGATGTGCCCGACGGGAGCCTGCTTTTGTAGGTTTTGGACCCCGTGGCAGTGGCTTTGCTGTTGAGCGTTACCCCCCACCGCGTTTTGAGCATCGCGATGGGCGCTCTTCCCTTGGCGGACCACGTTTTCCTCAGCGTGGTGATCGCTTTCCCCGTAGGCGTGCCAGGAATGGTCTTTCTACTAACCGTTCTTTTGAGTAGCCAGCCCAACACTGGTATAATTCCCATTTTACTCACCCCAGTGTTGGACCGCATGCTCACCCTATGTCTTTTTATTCATGTAGGTAAAACGATTGGAGAACGTTTGGTTGGTGGATTACGGGTGCTCAAGGCATATGACCGAAAACGCCAAGTGGTTCTCCAGTCTTAGTCCAGTTGCCGGAAAGGAGTTTATCCCCTTCGGCGACAATAGCAAAGGTAAGGTGTTGTCTCGTGGGTCTGTGCGAGTTAATGAGCACTTTGTGTTGCGCGATGTTGCTCTTGTTTCTAACTTGCATTCTAACCTTCTTTCTGTTTCGCAACTCTTTGATGATGACTATGAGATTCGTTTTAAGCCGAATCTCAGTCGTATTTTGGATCCTCAGGGCAATCTTGTATGTTTGATTTTGCCCTTTGGGAAAGTCTTTTGTGCGAACTTCTCGGAGTCTTTTGGCATTTCTCGTTGTCTTTTGGCTGGTCCTTCCTCCTCTGATCTTTGGAAGTGGCATAGGAGACTGGGACATTTAAGCTTCGACTTGCTTGCAAGGCTTAGCTCACTTGGCCTAATCCGAGGATTGCCCAAGTTGTCTATGGAGAAGGATCTTGTTTGCCATTCTTGTAGACATGGGAAGATGGTCGCCGCTCCCCACCATCCAGTGACTCAGGTCATGACTAAGCGCCCTGGAGAGCTTTTGCATATGGATCTTGTTAGTCCGGCTCGGGTGAGCTTAGTTGGGGGGAAGTGGTATGTGCTTGTTGTTGTTGACGACTTTTCGAGATATTCGTGGGTTTTCTTTTTAGCTGAGAAAACTGAGACTTTCTCTTTTATTCGCAATTTGATTTTGCGACTTCAGAACGAGTTCCCTAACAACTCGATGAGAGCTATTCGTAGCGATAATGGTTCCGAGTTTAAGAACTCGGATTTTGAGAAGTTTTGTAACTCCTTGGGTTTAGAGCATCAGTTTTCTTCCCCCTACACACCACCACAGAATGGTGTTGTAGAAAGGAAAAATCGGACCCTTGTAGAGATGGCCAGGACGATGCTCGATGAGCATAGGACTCCTAGGCGATATTGGGCCGATGCTATGAGCACTGCATGCTATATTTCCAATCGCATTTTCCTCCAAGCTTTCTTGAAAAAAGACATCTTATGAGCTGCGTTTTGGAAAATAGCCCAAAGTGAGTTATTTTAGAGTTTTTGGTTGCCACTGTTTTATACTCAAGAAAGGCAACTTAGACAAATTTGAGTCTCGCTCTTCTGACGGTCTATTTTTGGGTTATGGTAATCATACTCGTGCATATCGTGTACTTAACCTTGATACTAACCGAGTCATGGAGACATCCGATGTCACCTTCGACGAGACTGTGCTTTGTCCTTCTTCTAGTTTTGAGCGTGCAGGTGATCATGAGGTTGGAGAACCTCTTTTTGATGACGAGGACGAGGGTGTTGAAGAGATGGATGACCCAGCACTTTCTCCACCTGCTGTGCCGCTAGGATCGGCTTCTACTACATCGACTCACGGCCCCGATCCTTCTTCTTCGACTACTTGGGGGCCGAGGGATCCGCCACCTCGGGCTGTACCATTTGTACCCGAGGAGGCACCAGCTGCTGTTGAGGGGGAGGTTTCTTCAGCTCGGGAGGCGCCACGACACATTCAGCGCCAACACCCGCCTCAACAGATGATCGGCAGTATCGACGAACGTGTCACTCGGTCAAGGTCACAACAAATCTCTCACTTTGCTCATTCTGCATTTGTTGCTGATTTTGAACCCCGAGATGTTGGACATGCTTTATCTGATCTGGATTGGGTTAATGCCATGCATGAGGAGTTAGAAAATTTTGAAAGAAATCGGGTTTGGGTTTTGGTTCCACCCTATTGGCACAAAATGGGTTTTCAAAAAAAACAAGGAGAGGATGACCACATTGTGAGAAACAAGGCCAGACTTGTAGCCCAGGGGTATAGTCAGAAGGAGGGGATAGACTATGAGAAGACTTTTGCTCCTATAGCTCGTTTAGAGGCAATTAGGATACTCTTGGCTTTTGCTGCATCCAAAGGGTTTAAACTTTTTCAAATGGATGTCAAGAGTGCCTTCTTAAACGGCTACATAGAAGAAGAAGTGTATGTGAAACAACCCCCCGGTTTTGAAAATCCCAAGTTTCCAAACCATGTTTTTAAACTTCACAAAGCTTTGTATGGTTTCAAACAAGCCCCTAGAGCCTGGTATGATAGATTGAAAACCTTTTTGCTAGCTAAGGGTTTTAAAATGGGATGTGTGGATAAAACGCTTTTTCTCCTCAAGCAAGGCAAAAACACTCACTTGGTCCAGATTTCGTGGATGATATCATTTTCGGTGGTTCTTCTCATGCTTTGGTTGCCAAGTTTGCAGATCTTATGAGCAGGGAGTTCGAGATGAGCATGATGGGTGAGTTGACTTTCTTTCTCGGATTGCAAATTAAGCAATCCCGAGAAGGGACGTTTGTGCACCAGGGCAAGTATACCAAGGACATCCTGAAGAAGTTCGATATGGGTGAGGCCAAGCCTCTTCCAACACCCATGTCGACCACAACGGCCCTGGATGCAGACAAGGATGGAGAAGCTGTGGACCAGAAGGAGTACCGGAGTATGATCGGGTCGCTGTTGTACCTGACGGCGACATGTCCGGACATCCAGTTCGCGGTGTGTCTTTGCGCGCGATTTTAGTCATTGCCGCGCACCTCGCACCGTCAGGCGGTCAAGCGCATTATGAGGTACTTATGCTTCACTCCAGAGTTTGGGATTTGGTATTCTGCTTCCTCCACCCTTTCCATTTGCGGTTATTCTGATGCCGATTTTGCTGGTTGCTGACTTGATCGTAAGTCCACCTCTGGGACTTGTCAGTTTATTGGTTCTTCTCTTGTGTCTTGGTCTTCTCGCAAGCAGTCTAGTGTCACTCAGTCTACCACAGAGGCTGAATATGTTGTTGCGGCTAGCTGCTGTTCCTAGTTGCTTTGGATGATGGCCACTTTGCGTGATTTTGGTCTGAGCTTTTCTAGAGTTCCTTTGCTTTGTGACAGTACGAGTGCGATTAGCGTTGCTAAGAACCCCGTGCTGCATTCTAAGACCAAACACATTGATGTGCGCTTTCATTTCTTGCGAGACCATTATGAGAAGGGTGATATCGACCTTCACCATGTCAATACTCATCTTCAGTTGGCAGATATTTTCACCAAGCCTTTGGACCAATCAACTTTTGCTAGGTTGAGAGGTGAGCTTGGTGTGTATTTCCCCTTTTAGATGGGGGAAACATTTTGGGTATTGTATCATAAACTGACTCTTTTTCTTTCGTTTTGTTTCTGATAAGTTAGTCTTTGCATTTCATCATACATCTTTACTTTCTGAGCTTCATGTATATAATCTTTAGAATGTGATTATGCTCTATCTAGTATGCTCTGATGCTATATGATGATACTTGTAGCTTATGCTCTTTCTGATCACTAATACATGTTGTGAGCTGAGCTATTTTCTGAATGGTGAATTTGTTTAATGAACATAAAACTTGAAATTGTTCACCATTGAGATATGCAACTAGCATGTGTAGAATGTGTTGAATTCACTTGTGCTTTTCATATATGCTAGGTTGCTATGTCTCTAGTTCTGAGTCTTTCACTTGCTTGGTATGCTCATATTCTGTCATAAAATTGAACCGAGTTAAGTGAATTGGAAAGATTGAGATGGGATTGCTTGTCAACACAACACGGTATCGAGACTGTTTCTCACTGCACTTTGAGTTAAACTTGAGCCGTGTAGTGTATGACTGAAACCGACGCTTTAAGCTTCTGATTGCTTCTGCATAGGCTTAGCTCGGTTGAAATGTTAGGCAATGACAAGCCTTCAACCTCTCGCAATCACATGCTGAATTTTGAACTTGTGAAATTTCACCGCTGCAACTCCGATTAAAATCTGAAATCACAAGTATATGTTTCATTCAGCAGCATGATGATTGAACTTTGCTAGGGGTAGTTCACCTTGTATACATGTTTAGCACTTGCTTGACTTCCTGTCTATACATGTCTAGTGCTATTTTGATGGTGAATACCTTTTTGGCTAAAATGGCTCACTTTGCTCATATGTTCATATTTCGTATTTGGTGATCAGCTTGAGCCTTTGCTGGCATGAATGCTTATTGTTAAGTCATTGGAGTTATACTTTTTAGAGCATCTTTTCCTTCTATCGACTATATTCCTGAAGCTGCTAACTTGCATCTTGACTCATATGCATTTTGAAAGGGAAGAAATCTGCTTGATAGTGCATTATCAACTAAGGGGGAGAAATTTGACAAATCATGTCCTAGTTGTGTGCACTATTGGAGGGGGAGTTTGCTGAGTTTGCTCATTTGATGAAGGTTTTCAATTGGTTTGGAGCGATTTTATGCTAGTTGTGTTGAGCCTTTGTGCCTCTATCTTGAGGGACTAGCAGTTTTGCTTTGTGAGTGTGATTCTCAATTGGTATTGAGCTTTAATCGAGATTTTTCTGCTCTTCAGTTGGTATCGAGCTTTCTCGCTAGCGGTGTTGAGCCTGTTCTACCTCTTCTTGAGGTCTAGCTTTGCTTTGCTTGGTTGCGTCGAGCTGTTGCCCATGTCCTTGGGGACCAAGCTGTATTACTCTTTCCACTTGACCTTTTTCGGCCTTGCTATGCTTTTGGGTCTTTTGGTCGAGTTCTCTTCTCTTCCTTCTTCCTTCTTCTATTCCATTATGATTTGTGTTGGTAGTTGACAATGCACTCATCAAGGGGAAGATTGCGGATACATGGGTGTATGCCGAGTCTCGAGTGATGAGTGATTGTCAACGGGTTTGATGCGCATGTTCTTTGGCTTGTGTTGTGCAGGTGTTGAGCATGGAGACAGTGATCGAAGGCAAGGTGAAGGTCAAGTAGAGACGTGCCGTGTCGATGGACCGGGAGCGGTGAAGGGCAGACGTGAGGCTTGGACTGAGGGACCGGTGGCCTGAGGATCAGCTGTGGTGGCTGACAGCCTGGGACAGCGACGAGCGAAGATTTGCGGGACATGGTGTTGCTCGGGTCGAGGACCTGAGGACACGTGTCAGTGGACGGGATGCACGGGCGTTGCATCCCCTCCATAGCCTCGGTTTGGTGGTTGAGCCACAGAAAAACCACCGGTGGACGGTTTCCAGGTTTGGGCCTCAAAACCTGGGTGCGGCCGGTTTCCTAGTTTGGGCCACAAAACTCGGGCTGAGGACGGTTTCCAGGTTTGGGCCTCAAAACCTGGGCGCTGGCGGGTTTCTGAGTTTGGGCCACAAAAACTCAAGCGATGGACGGCTGGTTTCCCGGTTTGGGCCTCAAAACTGGGGGTTGGTCATGAAGACAGGTTTCCCGGTTTCGGCCACAAAACCGGGGGGCGAGGTCCATGAAAAGGAAGAGTGGAGCGGTGGCGGCACGTGGTGGTAATCGGTGAGGTTGCGTCGAGGCAACGCTACCAGTTGTGCGGGCGTGGCCGTCGGATCAGCATCCACTTTGAGTTGGTCTAGAATAACCCTAGGGTTTAGCTGGTTCGCTCTGTAATTAGTTAGGGGTAGAGTGGGACTAGAATTAGGATAAGTAGAGGGATACACCCACCTCCTATTCTATCTCAGTCATTTGCTATTTCGCCTTCTAGGTTTTCCTGCTCTCCCAATCCTTGCCGTAGCGAACTGAGATCCACAGAGAAGACAATCATACCTCTGTGTTCGTGAGATTTTGAGGAAGTGAGACTGTAATCTCACTGTTGTAGCGTGTGGTAGCCACACAGTTGCAAATTCATGGATGTGATTCGTGTTTTTGGAGTTGTTCTTCGCGGGTTGCTTTTCTCCACGTTTTTCCCGTTGATCGATCTCTCTACTGGCTGCATCTTTTGCAATTCTGTTTGAACTGAGTTTGCTTAGATAGTGAGGCGCATCTTTCCACCGAAGGAATTCTTCTCTAACCTCACGAGCTAGTAGATCGGTCGATTTTCGTTTCGAATCGAGATTTGTCTTCTTTGCCCCGAATTCTTCCGATTCACCGATTTGGAGTTAGGTTCGAGCCATGATCTCTTTGGGATAGCTCACTAACCTCCTAGGAACTCCTCATACCAAGTCTAAGCCTTAGAGCTTTTGATTCGAAGGAGATCGAGTGGAATCCACAGAAGAACTATGCTGAATCGGGGACATCAGACGCTCTGTTCGTGACCATCGGACGCTGAGTTCATTTCAGCTGACGCGTCCGATGCCACATGTCATCTGACAGTGTTTTAAAGGAGCATCGGACGCTGACCATCGGACGCTCCGTTGCATCGGACGCTAGGGCTTCACTGTAGCCAGCGTCCGATGACCATGCAGTAAGGTCCCAGACTTGTTGATTTTACATCGGACGCGCCCGACGCCAGACCATCGGACGCAGGCCAGCGTCCGATGCAGGTTCTTCTGCTCTGTTTTGTCTGCAGTTTGTTTGTCTGACTCCGGATTTGGTTTTGGGTTTTTGCGTTGGGTTTGTAGAGTCGTGTAGTGTCCCGCTGTGCTTCGTGGAAGCATCCACCCTACATCTAGGGTCGTGGACACTCGCAAGCTCTAGGTTTGCTCGTGGGGTTGATTCTCGGGACAGAGGCCTCAACATTTCGAAAGAATTTTGAAGCTCCCATTCACCCTCCCCCCCCCTCTGGTCGCTTTCTGGTAGCACTTTCGGTCCTTCAGATTCTCAGTAGTGGAGGTCACTGGAGTTGTCGACGTCTGAGCTGGGTCCTGAAGATCCGGAGTGGGAAACCTAGTGAGGTCACTGAAGCTGGCCAACAAGTCCCGTGTCACTGTGGTGGTCGTCGCATACAAGGACTCTGTTGGTCGGGGAGTGAAGCCAGTACGCAGTGGACTGAAGAGCGGGGCCCCGCCTGGAGGTGTAGTGTAGCTCGTGTACTGAGAGGAGCTGGGGCCGAAGAACTGCGGTGGCTGACTAAACTACGGAGGCGGAACCGATGGCTACCACTGAATCTGCGGCTGTTGCGGGGGAGGCTGCTGCTGCTGCCACTGCCACTGGGAGGTCCGCTCATGATGCGCTCCATGAAAGACAAGGTCTGCTGCTGGAGCTCCATCATCTGACGCTGAAGAGCATCGGACCTCTCCTGAGCCTGCTGCTGAGCTAAAGCCTGAGCCTGGGCCAGTTGCTGCTGCTCCTGTGCGAGACGCTGGACGTCCTGAGTGACCATCTGCTGCTGCTCCTCCATCCGTGATAGTATCGCAAGAAGCGCTGGATCGGAGGAAGCAGTACCAGACGACCCGGCCTCAGTGTCGTGAGAACGAGGCTGAAGGCGAGCCGGGAGCTGGTAGTCCTCGTCTGAGCTATCTATGGGGTCCTCAGCCACGTAAGCGTCCTCACCCTCTAGGTCCACGAGCTCCTGCTCTGCCAGGGCTCGGATCGTCTCGTCCTGCTCCTGAGCAGACTCTAGCACCTCTGGACGCTGCCTCGAGCTGGACGGTGCCTCCTGCTGCTGCTGCCTGTGGTCCCGACCGTGTCCCAAGAGCTGACACATGTTATACACGGGGAACACGGTCGCAGAGCCTGTAAGTGACTGTCCTGGATCTGTCTCTGTCGTGGCAGCTACCTTCCAAAGAATATATGAGATCCAATGTGCATAGGGTAGGTGCCGCCGGGCCTTGATGCCCTCTGCCACTGTATCCTCCATCTCACAGATAATAACATCCATAACATCAAACTCCTGCTGCCGAATTAGATAGGCAAGTAACCACAGCTGAAGTCTGGAGATCCCCGCTCTGAAGCCGACGCAAGGTAGAAGGGTGCGCCTAAGAACCTCGTGGAGGATCCAAGCCATAGGGGTGAGATCCTTCAGCACTCGGCTCGAACCGTCCCCAAAAGGCTCTCGGAAGCAGGGACACACCAAGTCTGTCGAGGGCTGCTCTCCGCCGTGAGGGCGTCTCGGTGGCTCTGTCCGGTCATAGCACAGGTCGTGGATCCGGGTCTGAGAGTGACGCAGGCCGAACCAATCCCGGATCTCGGACATGAACAGTCTGTAGTGCTCCCCTCGGAAGACAAACTCGATCGTCTGACGGTCAGGGTGCACCCACAGCGAGGCATAGAACTGGAACACTCAATCCTCTATATAGGAGCCAGACCGCCCCAACAGGTCTGCGAAACCAGGTAGGTAGGTGAGAGTGGGGCGGAGCTGCTCTGCTGCTGAAACCAGGGCCTTTAAGGAGCAAACCCTCTGAGAACGCAGGCTGATCCCGGCGTTCCTATATCCCTGGTAGAAGTCCTCCTATAGGGCAGTATAGAACTCGGGCCCTGCCTACTGCTGCCTCTCCTTGGGGAACCACTGCTCCACTAGAACGAGCTGGAGCGTCTATATCTGCGAGCACGTGGCCGCACGAAAGTCTAGCCGCAGAATCTGTGGGGGTGGACGCCTCGAAGGAGCACGTGCACCCCGCAGAGGGACATCGGGCCGGGGTGGCACCACAGTCCTACGATGAGTCAACCGGCGCCTGGGTACCTCCTCAGGGACCTCCTCCTCTGCCTCTGCCTCTGCCTCTGCCTCTGCAGTCTCGGCCTCTGCCTGGCCCTGCCCGGAGCTCTGGGGCTCCACACCTGGAGAGGTGAATGTGGTATGACGACCGGCAGCCATAAGAACGCCGGACGGTGAGCCATGCCTACGCTCAACCTCCTCAATAGCTCGCCGCTGCTCTGGCGTCAACTGATCCTCAATCCGTAAACCGCTACCATGGCCACCCTGCTCAGCACGCTCTGCAGCGACTACAACCTTACGGGCCTAATCAGCCTCTCACTGCTCTCTGGTGCGCTTCCGGCACGTGATCAACTTCCCCTTCCTGGGCCTCTGACCGGAAGGGGGGACGGGGAGGAGAGTCCCCCGAAGCGCCGCCGACGTTCTTGCATCGCATAGCTGACAAGAACGAGAACAACTGCCGCTGAAGGAAGGTGAACTGCCACTGAGAAAAACAACTGCCGCTGAACAACCCTGACAAGTCCACTGACAAGTAACTCCCCCTGTCACAGACAACCAACTGACACTGACACTCGCGAGGCTTGGCCTCAATCCTTACCCGCGAGCTTGGCCCCGGGTTCGCTGTCACTGGCAACTGCCAACTGAGCACGGCCACTGACTTGCTGCATAGAATAGATGGGATATATAAGAAACATATATTCTAGAGACGAGAAGTCCTATTGGAAGCAAAGCAAAAGGGTAAGAAGGTGGAATTGGTTTTGCTACCTGACGAGCCGACAAAAGAACCCAAGCACGAGGGAAGGACTGACGTTACGGCACCCACATGACACGCCAAGGGAGTCTGCACAAGAGTTGGGCGCAAGTGGGGTCAAAAACAGGGTTGAACGGTCATATGGGCATTTTGTCGAACACGTTGAGTGCACAGTTGATGAAAAGGAGGTGGATTGCTCACGGTGGGGGCGCTGACTGCCGGGGAAGAGATCGCCGGAGAGGAGGAGACGAGGCGAGGTTGACAAAGAGCTCCGACGAGGGAGTCAGCCGCCGGTAGAGGAGCTCCGGCGAGCTGCGGGCGCTGACACCAGCGAGCTTTCAAGCGGGCGTGCGGCTAGCGAGGAGGAGTGGGCGCGGCGCTGCTCGACGGTCGGCGGCGGAGGGGAGGCTTGCGAGCGCGGCGGACGGCGGGGGTGGACACGGCGGCGCGGAGCGGAGCTGAAGCTAGGGATAGTGGGACGCGGCGGCTTCGGCTCGGGTCAGGCGCGAGGAAGACGAAGGCGTGGAATGACGCGTGGGACCCTCGTGTCAGTCAGAGAACAAACCGCGCCACTTAAAGGGGCATCAGACGCGCCGATGTAAACACATCAGACGCTCTGATGCCCGTCCAGAGAGCTCTAGAACCGCCCATTTCGCATCAGACGCGTCCTATGCCTCGGCATCGGACGCTGCGCAGCGTCCGATGGTGCGTCGGACGCGCCGATGGAGACACATCGGACGCGACGCCAACACTGTTCCAGCCGGGGTTGTGTATAGTGGGGGCATCGGACGCTGGGGCCAGCGTTCGATGCAGCGTCCGATGCTGCATTTAGGGTTGTTTCGAAAATCTCCGTTGCGGCTCCCTCTCCCAACCAAGTTCCAACTCAAATAAGAGGCAAATAAACACTAGTTGGAACCTAGTATGAGCATCCTCGCATAAGCCCTCAATTTTATAAATATTTTGCCATAGGCTACATATCATTTTTAGATAAAGTAGGCGATAAAACCCGAGGAGACAACATGTGGCCACAAAAACTAGGGGTCTTAACCATTAGGAGCCTCAAATGCTCCCCCTAGCGGTGGACGAACACAACGGTTGCTCAAAACTTAACCAAAAAGAAATGACAAAGCAACAAACATGCATATGCAATGCAATACGGAATTTGAATCTAGGTTGCTTGTCAAGTTTGCTCATGGGTAAGCTTCTTCACACGCTTTTTAGGGCGGTTATCTTAACCACGTCTGACAAGCCTATGTGCATAGCATAATTTAAACATGGCATATGATACAATGCAATGCAAAGACAACCCCCTTTCACCTTTTGACAAAGTTACTTAGATCAAGCACATTAAGCTCACTCCGCAATCTACAAAGGGTGTTTTCATCTAGGGGTTTAATGAAGATATCCGCCAATTGATCTTCGGTTCTAACTCCCGCTAAGGATATGTCTTTCTTTGAAACATGGTCTCTAAGAAAGCGATGGCGAATATCTATGTGCTTTGTGCGAGAGTGTTGAACCGGGTTGTTAGCAAGCTTAACCGCACTCTCATTGTCACACAACAAAGGTACCCTTTCTAGAACTATACCATAGTCTAAAAGGGTTTGTTTCATGTAAAGGATTTGTGCACAACAAGCACCCGCGGCTATGTATTCTGCCTCGGCGGTAGACAAGGCCACACTATTTTGCTTTTTTTAACTCCATGAAACTAGTGATCTCCCAAGCAAGTGGCACCCTCTGGATGTGCTCTTTCTATCTACTTTGCAACCCGCGTAATCCGAATCGGAATACCCAACGAGTTGGGAGTTAGCTCCTTTGGGATACCAAAGGCCAATGCTTGGGGTGTGCTTTATGTACCTAAGGATTCTCTTCACCGCTACGAGATGTGATTCCCTAGGATCGGCTTGAAAACGAGCACACATGCACACACTAAACATGATGTCGGGCCTAGATGCGGTGAAATATAACAAGCTACCAATCATAGAACGGTAGAGAGTTTGATCAACCGGGTTACCTCCCACATCTAGGTCGAGATGTCCATTTGTTGGCATTGGAGTCTGTAACACCCCTGGTGTTACTAATGTAATTAACTTGACATGTCATCATCTTAAGCATTAATCATTTCCTGTGATGCATTTGAATTGCCTAATTGCTATGCTTTGATTCCCTTTTCAAAAACCCTAAAAGCCCAATTCTCTCTATAAGGGCAAAATGGTAATTTCACCTCTGTGCCTAGTTCTATGTCATTCTTGTTCTAATTTAGTGCCCTGATGTTTGTTGCATTGATCAAAGTTCAAAAATCAGATTTGATTTGATTTTCCTTTTGCAAAACCCTAAAATCCCAAATCCTGGATTTATCCCCTTTTTGATAACTTTTTCAAAATTCAAAATTTTGAGTTGGTTCAAAAAGAAAAGTTGTGAATCTGATCAAGAGGAACAACTTTGGTATTTACAAATTTCAAAGTTTCTATATAAAATTTGAAGTAATTTCAAATTCATTCAAACTCCAGTTTTTGTCCCTTTTTGAGTTTTCAAAATTAATTCAAAAACTATTGAGTTTCAGAAAGAGTGTATATTAGCAAAGTTGTAGGTTTTGTCAAATGGAACAACTTTCATTTATAAAGATTTTCAAGTTTCAGTTTGAAATCCAAAGTAATTTTGATTTGAATCAAATTTGAAAAGTGTCCCCTTTTCTGTTTTTGAATATAGTTCAAAAAACTATTTGGAATTTGAAAATGTTCATATTGACAAAGTTGTAGATATCATTTTCTGAACAACTTTGGTATTTTGAGTTTTTCCTGTGCAGTTCAAATTTTCGGAGAAATTTGCAAAATTCAGAAACCAGCAAAAGTCAAAACCTAGGCCTAGCACTGTTCGTCCCCTACCTCTAGCCGGCGCAGTGCAGAGGGGGCCCCGGCCATGGCGCCCCCGCGGCGCTTGCTCCTGCAGCTCGCCTGGCAGCTTCCCACGCGCCCTTATCCTGCCGCCGCTGTCTCCCCGTTCCCTCCGCGCCCGCACGCGAGCGCTGACCCTCGCTCTCGGTCCTACAGTGCTCCGCGCGTCGCCGCCGCGTGGCCATCGCCGGCGAGGTCTCGCCCAGGCCCCGGCTGCACGCCTGACCCTCCGCCTGCGCGCAATCGAGAGCGCCGCGTCCGCCGAGCTTATCCACCCACCCTCGAGCTCTCTACCGGCCTCGGGCCGCGGCTATAAATGGGCCGCCGGAGCCCGAGCTTCTTCCTCAGCTCCGCCGCCGTCGCCACCTCACTCCAGAGCCTCCCGTGCTCAACCACCTAGCTCAGAAGCTCCGCCGTGTTCTTGTGCCGCTTCCCCACCCTCCAATTTCACCTCTACCGCCCTCAATCGCCCGGCGTAGCTCGCCGTTGTCATCTCCGGCGAGAACCCGGCGAACTCGGGTTCGTGAAATTCGCCGTCTCGGCCATGATCATCCCTCACCGACCCCCGTGTCGTGTTCCTTGACTCCGTGGACTCTAACCCGGCCCTCGTGGTCGCTTATCTTGCGCAGAACCGCCGGCGCGACGATCGCCGCCGCAACCTCCCCGCCGGTCATCGCCGTTCATCTACCTCCGTTCATCCTCTCACCTCGCCGAGTCCCTTGATCGACGCGGGTGAGCCCTCTGATCACTCTCGTGCCCTCAGCTTCGCCGCGGAGCGCCCAGCGTGGGCGGCGTGCCGAGCGCCGCCCGTTTATGGTCGCCGGCGACGAGCTCCGCCGCCGTGTGTCTTTTTTTCTTTTTATTTTAGATGTGAATAGTGTTCTGTTTTCTCTTTTGTATGATTTTCTGTGTTGATCCAAAATTCTCAAATTTTTGTGGTAGACTCTTTATGCTCTGTAGTATTTATAAAAATATGAAACTTGAGTTTTGTGCAAAAATTTGAAAATGAAAATTCCCTTTTATTGAAAAATGAAGGTTTTGGTATTTTGGAGAGTGATCTCTAACTCCAAAATCTTGAGATAAATTTTTGTGACCTTGTTATAACATGCTAAACCTCTGGTAAAATTTTGAAGTCATTTGGAGCAAGTTGATTTTTGAGCATTTATTTAATTCATGAATAGTGCCTTTTGTTAATTAAATGTTTAGATTTAATTGAGCACCTTAATGACCTCCAAAAATTATGAAATTTGTTTTGCCATCTGTTTATGCCTTAATGAACTTATGTGATTAATTTGGTAATTTTTGGAGCAACTTCATAAAATGACCTTTTAAATAAATTAAGAAAAATAGAAAAGATGGATTAGGGTTGGTAATAAGTGTTTAATGATGTGATCTTTGGATTGATTGATGTTCATAGACCCCTACCCTTTGGTCTATGATGTTTGTGATGATATGTTTGGTTAATACTTAGGATAATTATAATAAGGCCTAACATCAATAATGCTTAAGAAAGAAATGGTTATCTTATGCTCAACCTAGATTTCAATTATGCTTTGTTTAAAAGTAATCTAGAATCAGTGGAATTGTCTTGCACCATAAGTCCATATCATCATCCTCATGAGCATTCATCATTGCATCCGTATAGTTGACGAAGAAGGTCCAGAGTCAAGGCCGCTGTTGACGAACCAACTTCGAGGCGACCCCGAGCTCCGACACCTATACCTACCCCGAGTCTGCTCTTTTTGCCATCCAAGGCAAGCCCCGGTGCATTTAACCCTACCTTGTTTTTATAAATGTTTTCTTAAATGTTTACTATTGCATTAGGTAATAGGAGTTGTGTGATGACCTACTTCTTGCATTACCCACCTCCACCAAAAGATACACCTGTCCTGTTCTCAAAATGTTTGCAAAATGCTTAGCAATGCTATTCAATAGATTTGCAATAAAAATGCCAATTTCAAAAAGTGTGATCACTTTAAGAATGTTTATGGGAATTTGGCTTTACTCCCGTCTACTGGCTAGTTACCTGATCCGTACCTAGTCAATAGCGTGGAGAGGTTGTCTTAGCGTACGGTGCCGTCATGTTGTAGTCCGGGACTCAACAGTTGACACCGACCGGGACAGGGTTTGAAAAACTGACATGGCTATCACGCTCGGGTGAGATATGACCGAGGTATGGTCTTGTCAGAAACTTTAGGAACCATCCGTTTGGGGGCCTGCTGGTCAAGACTTGTAACTATTCACATACTTCGGAAAGCTCTGGCTCCGAGAAATCCTTTATTGGACCGACAACCGCGCACTGGGAGTGGAGAGATGGCGGAAGTAGCATGTACCCACGTGGTCGTCACCTGGAAAGGAGTGGTGTACTGTAATTCCGGGTGGCGTAGGACCGGGCCCAATCTTGGAGGAATCGTGGTAGACGAGTTGGCATATGCAAGCTTGGGTGCTACATATGCAGTGTGGATAGGGATCCTCAGCTGAGTATTATTTATCCGGATTAACGTTGCTCCTCGGTTATGGAGACTTGGTCCACTGACTGTCAACGGAGAGTGGTTCTCAACTAGGAATGTTTTGAAATGTAAAATGAATCATGAATGATGAAGAATTGAGGAATACTGAATCTTTCAAAATAAATAAGGTTACAAAAAAATGCTTTTCTGCAAATACTTGATCTTGCTTAAGTCTTACCTTGACTACCCTAAGCCTCTCATTCTGAGTCTTCTCCCTTTTTCTTTAGTCGGGTAAGTCTTGTTGAGTACCCCAGTACTCAGGGTTTGTTACCCATGCTGCAGGTATGACAGAGTCCCCGATGTGTCTTGCACCCTGCTGCGTGACCATCGTCCAGGAAGAGGCCGATGAGGCCGAAGAATAGTTGTACACCCTCGGGCTGGGTGATAAGTATCTTTGCTGTTCTCCACTATGTTGCCTATGTCTATTTCTATTATCAGAACTTGGTTTGTAATAACTGCACCTTATTTCTATTTGGAACCCTGTTTTGTAAAACTAATGTTATTTAAGTCTTCCGCTCTTTATTCCGATGTTATTTGTAAAAGTATGCAATGCTGTAACCGAATTGTGAGATGATCCTGCGGACATTGGGCACTGATGTAGCCCGGTGGCGAACAGGTCTTAATCACATGGAACATGGGTTCGGCTGTCAGAGGTTGACAGGGACACGTGGGCCATGGGATTAGGGTCGTTCCGTCACAGAGTCTTGATAGGCTTGCAATCATCCATGTTGAAGCGCTTGAGGAGGTCTTTTGTGTACTTCTCTTGAGATATAAAAGTCCCCACCTTCAATTGCTTGACTTGGAAGCCTAGGAAGAATGTGAGCTCGCCAATCATGGACATTTCGAACTCCTTCAACATCAAGTCACCAAATTCCTTGCAATAGGCTTCATTTGTTGACCCGAAGATGATGTCATCAACGTAGACTTGACAAATGAAGATCTCTCCATCAAGCTTCTTGGTGAATAGTGTGGTGTCAACCTTCCCAATGATGAAGCCCTTATCAATGAGGAAGTCTCGGAGGCGCTCGTACCATGCTCTTGGGGCTTGCTTGAGCCCATATAGCGCCTTGGACAACCTATAAACATGATTAGGATATCTAGGGTCTTCAAACCCGGGAGGTTGATCAACATAGACTAGTTCATTTATGAAGCCATTTAAAAATGCACTTATCACATCCATTTGATATAACTTAATGTCATGATGTGATGCATATGCAAGGAGGATACGTATGGCTCTAGTCTTGCAAACGGTGCAAAGGTCTCTCCAAAATCCAAACCTTCAACTTGAGAAAAACCCTTTGCCACTAGCCTGCCCTTGTTTCTAACAACCTTGCCTTGATCATCTTGCTTGTTCCTAAACACCATTTAGTTCCAAAGACTCTTGCTCCTTTTGGTCGCTCTTCAAGTATCCAAACTTGGTTGCGGGTGAAGTTGTTTAGTTCTTCATGCATGGCATTCACCCAATCCGGATCACCTAGAGGTTCATCTACAATGGTAGGCTCAACAAGAGAAACAAAGGAGTGATGTTCCATAAATAAAGAAAGTTTTTGAGATCGAGTCATTACACCCCTTGTTGGACTCCCTATGATGAGATCTTGAGGATGAGCTTGTAGTAGAGGAGTAGTCCTTTGATCAACCACTTGAGGGGCCGCTTGAGGAGCATCAACATCTTGAGCTTGTACCACCATTTGATCATGGGAGACATGAGTATCTTCAAATGGCTCGCTCCCATCTTTATCATCATCTTGTGGTACATTGGATGAGGATGGCTTGTCAATGACTTGCACATCATCATCATCATCTTTGGGCTTGATGGCTCCAACCGCCATGTTCTTCATTGCTTCCCTCAATGGTTCATCACCTACATCATCAAGATTCTCATGATCTCCTTGAGAGCCATTAGATTCATCGAATTCCACATCATATGTTTCTTCTACCATCCAGTGGCATGGTTGAATACTCGATATGCTTTGGACTTCAATGAGTAACCAACAAGAAAACCAATATCACATCGGCGTTGGAACTTCCCTAGGTCTTGGCGCTTCTTGTAGATGTAGCATTTGCACCCAAACACTCTAAAGAAAGATACATCCAGCTTCTTGTTGTTGAGTAGCTCATTGGGGGTCTTGCCAAGGAGACGATGGGGGAACAACCAGTTTGATGCATAGCAAGCAGTGTTGATTGCTTCCGCCCAAAATCTTTCCGGTGTAGAGTACTCATCTAACATTGTCCTTGCTAGGGTGATTAGTGTCCGGTTCTTCCTCTCAACTACCCCATTTTGTTGTGGTGTGTAGGTTGCAGAGACTTCATGCTTGATCCCAACTTCATCACAATATTCCTCAATGTGGGTGTTGTCAAACTCTTTTCCATTATCACTTCTTAATTTCTTGTCTTCAAGTCAAACTCATTTTGGGCTCTCTTGGCAAACTTCTTGAATGAAGGTGTTGCTTCGGATTTGTCATGAAGAAAGAATACCCAAGTGTATCTAGAATAATCATCAACAATCACTAGGCAATAGAGATTTCCACCCAAGCTAGCATATGTTGTTGGCCCAAATAGATCCATGTGAAGTAGCTCCAACTCTCTTGATGTTGACACAAAGGCTTTGGTTGGATGAGTATTTGCAACTTGCTTGCCGGCTTGACATTCACTACACAATTTGTCCTTCTCAAATTTGACATCCTTCAAGCCTCTGACCAAATTCTTCTTCAATAGCTTGTTGAGAGTGTTCATTCCCACATGTGCCAATCTTCTATGCCATATCCAACCAAGTGATTGCTTTGTGAACAAACATGTCTTCAAGTTGGCATCTTCGGAGGAGAAATCCACTAGATAGAGATTGTTGTACCTAAAGCCTTTGAATATCACTTGTGCATCATCTTCTTGGTCACAACCACTTCTTTGTCGGTGAACAAACATTGAAAGCCAAGATCACATAGTTGCCCAATGGATAGCAAGTTGAAGCTCAATGAGGCAACTAGAAGCACATTTGAGATGGTATGATCATTTGATATTGCCACTTTGCCTAAACCCTTCACATTGCCCTTAGAGTTGTCACCAAATGTAATCTTTTCTTGGTCATTGACATCTCTTCTAGTGAGGTGAACATCCGGGGATCACCGGTCATATGTTGAGTGCAACCACTATCAATCACCCAATGAGATCCACCAGTCTTGTAGTTCACCTACACACACAAGAAATCAAGCTTGAGCTTTCGGGACCCAAACTTGTTGAGGTCTCTTAACCTTCTCAACTAGACTTTGCAACCCAAATTTGCTTTGGCCTATTCTTGTTAGGAGGCCTCATGAACATGACTTTCATCTTGCCACTAGATCTTGTCTAAGCATGTAGTGAGCATTGAAAGCAAAGGCCCTAGCATGCTTGGGCAAGGGTGGGTTTTGGCTCTTCACAATCATGAGCAAATTGTCCTTCTTTTCCACACTCATAGCATCTCCCAATCTTCTTCTTCTTTGGCTTTGTGATGCTCTTGCGTTGCTTCATCTTCTCTTCAAGAAAGCCAATGCCATTTCTATTTGTCTTTATTACGGTGTTCATGAGTAGCTCACTTTGAAGACATTGACCCTTGGTGAAGTTCCTCAATCCGGTAGTGAGGTGCTCTTTCCTTCTTGAGCTTGTCATTCTCTGTTGGAGTTCCAATTGAGATGGTGTCATTTTGTAATCCCTCTCCATCTTCAATCTCTTGTTTTCTTTTAGCATGTCTAGCTCAAGTGACATGCTATAATCATCATCTTGAGTCTCAACAATGACTTTTTGTGGTTGCAAGCTTCTCTAGATCACTCTTGAGCTTTGCATTCTCATTCTTGATCTTGATGTAGTCATCATAGTGATCGGCCACAACCACTTTCTTGCCCTTGCCACTAGCTCTTTGCTCATCATGCTCACTAACCAAGTCCTTACAAGATGTTGCTATGTCACACTTAACAACAAGGTTAGGGGCATCATGTGTCTCATGAGAAAGTATATCATAAGCTACAACAAGTGTATCATGATCTACTTTAACTTGAGTATATTGTTCCTTAAGCAAAGCATAGCTAGAGTTAAGGGTACTATGCATCTTATCAAGTTTTCATTTTTAGCTTTGAGCTCTTTGTTAGAAGACTTGAGCTCCTTGATAGATGATGACATAGTAGCAAGTTCATTTTGTTGCTCATTACTAGCATGTATAGCATGATCATATTTCAACAAGAGATTTATTTTCATCAACAAGCTTCTCATTTTTAGCTCTAGTCTTTCTTATGATTCTAGAATAGTTGTTTAGCAAATCAACAAGTTCATCACAAGAGGGAGCTTTGAATTCTCCATCACTCTCATCATCACTAGAGTCATCATCACTTTGTACCTTCCGGTCACCCTTGCCCATGAGGCATAGGTGTGTAGTGGATGATGGTGACGGTGGTGGTGGTGGAGTAGAAGTCTCAATCACTAGAGCGGCCACCTTCTCCTTCTCATCATCACTATCTTCATTGGATGAGCCACCAGAGGAGTCAATGTCGGTGAGCCAATCACCAACAATGTAAGCTTTGCCACCTTTCTTGTGATATTGCTTCTTCTTCTTGCCATCCTTCTTGTAGGGCTTTTCACTCTTCTTCTCATCTTCGCTTGATGAGTCATATTTCTTGCCCTTGTTCTTGTTCTTGTAGTTGTCTTTCTTGGGCTTGGTGCATTGGTGAGCAAGATGGCCAAGTTCACCACAATTGTAGCAATCCATCTCGGAGATTGGCCTTCTCTTGCTACTTGTGAAGAATTTCTTCTTTCTTGAGTCAAAGTTGACTCCATTCTTGTGAAGCTTCTTCAACATCTTTGTGGTTCTTCTCACCATGAGAGCAATGTTTGTATCATCTTCCTCATCACTTGAGCTCTCATGGTGTACCTCAATGTCTTGGACTTGCCCTTCTTGTCATGGCTTACTTTGAAGGCTAAGTCTTTCTTCTTGTCGGTGGAGGAGACACCACTTGGTGTGATGTGCATGTACATCTCATGCGCATTGATCTTTCCCAAGATTTGTGTGGTGTAGAGGTGGAAAGATCACTTTGATGTAGCACGGTCACAATTGTCCATACTTCTCAATCGGAAGAACACAAAGAATCTTCCTCACAACATCGGATGGTAGCATTGTGTGAGGCCAAGTCCATTTAGCTCTTCTACAAGAACATTCAAGCGTGAGTACATTTCATTTGCACTTTTATGAGCAAGCATATCAAATGAATGTAACTTTTGCATAACCAAATGATAACACTCCTCACGCTCACTCTTGGTTCCCTCATGGAGCGCACAAATGTTTTCCCATAGATCATGGGTATTTTTGTGGTTCCGGACGCGGTTAAACACATCCTTGCAAATGCCTCTAAAAAGGATATTTTTGGCTTTTGCATTCTGAAAGGATCAAGATGCCCAAGAGGGGGGGTGAATTGGGCTTTTCTAAAACTTCTTGCGATAATAAAACTTATCAAGCCCCAATTAACCCCCTAGTGCCTAGAAGAGTATTTGACAAGAATCAATTGCAACAAAAGACTATCGCTAAACATTTCTACTCTAGCATTGCAATTCAACTTATGAAAGAACAACAAGTAAATGCGGAATTGAATTGCTCAAAGGTAAATGCATAGAGAAGAGAGTAGAGATGACACGACGATCTTTTTGCCGAGGTATCGAGGTGTCGGCACACCCCCCTAGTCCTCGTTGGAGCACCCGCGCAAGGGTATCGCTCCCCCTTGATCCGCGCAAGGATCAAGTGCTCACTACGAGCTGATTCTTCGCCACTCCGGCCCGGTGAATCGCTCGCTACGGTCAACACTTGGCTTGGGTCATCCACAATGCCTCCGGATGATCACCAAGCTCTCCGATCGCCACCAAGCCGTCTAGGTGATGCCGATCACCAAGAGTAACAAAAAAGAACTCTCACTTGATCAACGCAAGGCTAATGAGATGAGTGGATGCACACTTGCTACTCTCTACTCACTAATGAGGTGTTTGATCACTCAATTAACAAATCTCTCAACCTCACTAGGCCTCTTGCACTCACTTGGAATCACAATGTGTTTGGCAACCTTTCAAATGAGCAAGAGTGACAGCATGAATGAGGGGGAGGCATATTTATACCCCCCAACTCAAAACATGCACGAAGGGGTAAGTCCAGCCAGTTACACACTGACCGGACGCACCTGTCGGGGGTGACCGGACGCGTCCGGTCAGTGTCTAACGGCTACGTGACGTTAGCCCTGACACCAGTACGATACACTGACCGGACGCACCCATGCGTCCGATCACCACTGACCGGACGCGTCCGGTCATCAATTTCCCTCTCTGGAACCTCTCTGGACGCGACCGGACTCACCTCCTGGTGCGTCCGGTCGAATACTGAAGAGCGTCCGGTCGAAGCCAAGCCTGCTTCTTAGCAAAACCAACTGACGGACGCACGCCCCAGCGTCCGGTCATTAGGGTTGAAGCGTCCGGTCACATTTTGAAGTCCGAAACGACTTCGGTTTGCGACGCTCCCTTCACGAACTTTCTTCCTTATGATCTTAGGGACCTTTCTAAGCTACCTAGGGCTTTGGATAACAAGTGTGCACCACACCTAACTCAAAAGTCTCACCTAGGTCAAGCTACTCATTCAAACCCCTCTTTATAGTACGGCCAAAGATAAAGCAAAGACCTATGCTACTCTAAGTGTCCTTCAACACCAAATGACACTTAGCACTAGCCTATCACCGTCTTCGTCGTCCATCCTTTGAAGACCGAACGAATTCCATCGCTAAGGGGGCATGAATACCATAGTGCCCTCACGATCATCATTACCATGACCTAACTCAACTGTTTCTGCAAAACACACGTAGTCATAGTAATTTACCGTGTCATCCAATCACCGAACCCACTGGGGCCTAGATGCTCACAATCTCCCCCTTTTTGGTGATTGATGACAACCTCAAGTATGTTTGAAAGAGAGGGAGGTTTTTCAACAACTTGTTTTGTATAAGCATGTGGCAATAAGATCAAGGGGGTTAGGCATGCTTATACGAACCAAGTCCACATAAGTACTCAACATATAAGAATTAACACAAGTACTTATGAACGAGCTCATTTATCGGGTATAAGTGCGGAAGCAAAGTAAATGAGCATAAGCAAGTGACATGTATAAGATAACGAGTGAAGCATGACATGTCACAGCTGAGCATAACGAGTGACATGAGTATATAACAAGTGTAGCACCACATGTCACAACCAAAAGACATACACATATCGTACGGGTGCCAAAAGATAAACATGTATGCATATGAGTGCAAGATCAAACAAAAGAGAACCGAAACCCTCTCACAGGCTCCCCCTACGTCTAACATACGCTCTCTCCCCCTTTGGCATCAAAGACCAAAACCTAAGGGTCGGAAGGCGGGAGTGGAGCAGACGAGCCGGGCGACGAGGTGCGCGGAAGAGTCTCGAACTGAGCCAGGTAGGTCTCCTCGCGGACGACGTACTGTGAGCTGACTGACCCTCGGACACTGGACGTGAAGGAGAAGCGGTCTGGGTCTGCTCAACTGTCTCTGGAGCGGCCTCTGGAAGAGGGTCCACGGTCCAGTCGCGACCACTGACACTGTCAACGAAGTCTCAGGAGCTGAGCTGACAGGAAGAGTCTGACTCTGAAAGGTCGGCGGCTCGGACGACGCTACTGAGAAGGTAGTGTCTCTCTCTGGTACCAGTAGCTGGAGCAGGAGCTGGAGCTGAGGTCACCGGCAACTGAAACTCGGGCGGTGTAGGCAGGCCGGTGAGCTCGCTGAAAGAGGCTTCCAGGCTCCTCGGTGTCACTAGGACCGACTCCGTCTGAGTAGGAGTGAGCCTGACCGGAGCGGTGTGAACCCTGGCAGCTGCCCTAGCTGAGGTGAGTAAACCACTGCGGGTACTGAGGGAAGGGCGAGACGTCGACGGAGGCACTGACGTGAAGTAAGAGGTCGACGGTCCTGGCTGCTGCAGCTGAAACTGTGACGGCGTGAGGTAACTGTGGGAAGAGCCGCCATCCTCTCCATGAAGGCAAGAGTCTGAGTCTGGAGCTGAATCATCTGCCGCTGGAGAGCGTCTGGCGCTCTGTGCCTGAGCTGCTGCCACAACCTGTGCCTCTGCCAGTCGAGCCTGCTCCTGTGCCTGTCGGCGCTGTCCTCAGCCTGACGCTGAACCTCCTCAGAGAGACGGGACTGCTGCTTGCTCCATCCGAGAAAGTATAGCTAGAAGAGCTGGATCGGAGCCGGCCATACACGAGGAGGAGGCCTCGGAATCGTGAGCTCCCTGTGGACACATCCTCGGAAGAGGAGCGTAGTCGTCATCGGTGCTGTCAGACGGAACTCATCGTCAGGGTCCTCTCCCTGCCTCTAGTGCTGCAAGCTCAGCCTCTGCCAACTGACTGACAGCGCGTCCTGCTGTGCCTCTGTCTCGGTGACAACCGGCCTCTGGCGCTGACCTCTCGGACGAGTGTCTGGACGGTCCCCGGCAATCTGGCGAGTGTCGTACACGGGGAACTCCGTCGGAGACTGGAGAAGCTCTGGAAGCAAACCTGGAATAAGCCGCCTCAAAAGGTAACAGATGATGTGAGCATAGGGAAGCTGGCGGTGACCCTTGAAGCCCTCGGCCAAAGTGTCCTCCATCTCAGAAATAATGAATCCCAAAATGTCAAACTCGAGCTGTGAAAACAAGTGGGGAACTAACCAGATCTGTATACGTGTCAGCCCCTCTCTGTAGCCTGTCCGGGAAGGAGAGTGCGCCTCATGACCTCGTTCACAAGACGGGCCGTCGGCGTCAAGTCACGAGGACGCCGGCTGGACCCCTCGCCGAACGGCTCCCGGAAGCAGGCACGAACCAAGTCCGCTGGTGGAATCTCTCCTGCGTGAGGTCGCCTGGGTGGCTCGGTTCTCCATAGCAAACAGTGTGCACTCTAGTCGGATACGCGGTCAGACCGAGGTACTCTCTGGCACGTGAGCTGTAGAGCCTGTAGGACCTCCCTCTGAGAGCGAAGTGGAGGAACCGGTGATCCGGGGAGATCCATAGAGACGCGTTAAAAATGTCGCACCCAGTCCTCGATGTACAGGCCAACCCGACCAAGTAGATCTGCCAAGCCAGGTAGGTATGAAAGCATCGGTCGGATGGCCTCACCAGCAACTGCAACTATCGTCTCCAGCGGGCAAAACTCTATGAGCACGGATGTGGACGCGCGGGTTGACATAGCTCTGTAAAATCCTCCTGAAGAACTGTTTAGAATCCCTCGGCGGCCTGAGGGTGCCTGGCAGCGGGGAACCACTCCTCGTACGGAATCAGACGTAGAGCTTGTACCTGACGTGCCGTCGCCGCCCGCAGGTCCAAGTGCTCCACAGGTGGGGGTCCCTGTGGCTCGGAGGGGGTCGTCACCCCGCCTCTGCCCCTCAGGGTCAAGGAGACACCTGAGTGCGAGAGCGGCGGGGACTGCGGGGAGTGGCTGCTGAGCTGGCTGCTCCTCTGTCTGACCCTCTGCCTGGGTCTCTGTAGCTGAGCTGGGCTCTGGAGCTGAACCACTGGCGATAGCCGCTGCGAGAGCTGAAGCTGCATCGGGACGGGAACTGGAAGTCTAGAGGAGAAGCTCAGCTGGGTCGTCGAGAGGTACTCTTGATCCTGAATCGGACGACGCCGCCCTCAGTCCGAAGCAGAGCATGCACCTGCTGCTCTGTAAGAAGGTCGCGAATTCGCGTTGTACCACTGCCCTGACTGGCCTGCTCAGAAGACTGGTCGTGAATCCGGAGACCACCTGTCGAACCCCCTGCTCGGCTCTCTCGGCTGCTCGAGCGGCTGCAAGCGCGATCTCTGAATCCCGATCGAGGCGCTTGCGCTTCTTGGACACCATCTTCTGCGGCCTCTTCCCCTTGTCACCAGAAGGAGGACGAGGAGGAGGAGGGTCTGCCCCGGGACCTCCGCCGACGTTCTTGCAGCGAGCCATCGCTACAAGAACAGAACAACTGGCACTGAGAGTAACTGAGAAACTCGGCAACAGAAAACCACGGCCACTGAGGAGACCAACTGCCACTGAGGATCACTGCCACTGACAAGAAAACTGGACTGAACCTCAGAGGCTTGGCCTCGTTCCGTATCCGCGAGCTTGGCCCCGGATTTTGCTGTCACTGCCCACACGGCTCATGAAACGGGGTCCGACTCGCTGACACGACGCGACGAACGGACAAGCAAAGGGAAGAGACCGACACGTGCGGGCACCAAACCGCTCGCCGGAAAGGAGGGGGAGGGTCTGGGGGCTGGCGAGGAGGGCTCGCGGACGAGATGGTACGATCGCCGGAAGCCGAGCGGCCGGCGAGGGACGGATCCGGCAGGTGAACGCCGGCGGGGAGGGCGAAGAGGCGCGGCGGGAAAGGCACGGATGCGAGCGGCCAAATGGGGCACGGCGGCGCAGGCGTGGTTGGTGGGGGGGCACGGCGGAGGGCCGCTGCGGGCACGGGCACGGGCGCGTCGAAGAAGAAGACGAGTGAGGAGGGGCCACGAGTCAGCCGGAGGAAGTTATTGCGCAAGTTAAGTTGCGACCGGACTCACGGGGGTGTGACCGGACGCACAGGACCCGAGCGTCCGGTCACGAACAGAGAGTCCCGAAACTTGATTTCAGCGATCGGACGCGTCCTGTCGTACGCGACCGGGCACGGAGCGTCCGATCAAACGGCAGCAGACGACCGGACTCACGCAATATTGGACCGGACGCGCCGCAGGTACTGTTCATCTGCGCGTGATTTGCACTGACCGGACGCACCGGAGCGTCCGGTCGAAGCGTCCGGTCACAGGGAAAACCCTGTTTTGACTCGATTTTTCGCGCCGACTTCTCCCAACCAAGTTCCAACTCAAAGAAGATGCAAATAAACACTAGTTGGAACTTAGAGGAGTGACCTCTCTCAAACCCTCAAATTTTTCAAATATGTTGCCATAGGCTAAGTTAGTTTTCTAGATAAAATAGGCAATAAAACCCGAGGAGACAACATGTGGCCACCAAAACTAGGGGAATTAACCAATTGGAGCCTCAAATGCTCCCCCTAGCGGTGGACGAACACAGCGGTTGCTCAAAACATAACCGAAAAGAAACGACAAAGCAACAAACATGCATATGCAATGCAATACGAGATTTGAATCTAGGTTGCTTGTCAAGTTTGCTCATGGGTAAGCTTCTTCACACGCTTTTTAGGGCGGTTATCTTAACCACGTCTGACAGGCCTATATGCATAGCGGAATTTAGACATGGCATATGATACAATGCAATGCAAAGACAACCCCCTTTCACCTTTTGACAAAGTTACTTAGATCAAGCACATTAAGCTCACTTCGCAATCTACAAAGGGTGTTCTCATCTAGGGGTTTTGTGAAGATATCCGCCAATTGATCTTCGGTTCTAACTCCCTCTAAGGATATATCTTTCTTTGAAACATGATCTCTAAGAAAGTGATGGCGAATATCTATGTGCTTTGTGCGAGAGTGTTGAACTGGGTTGTTAGCAAGCTTAACCGCGCTCTCATTGTCACACAACAAAGGTACCCTTTCTAGAACTACACCATAGTCTAAAAGGGTTTGCTTCATGTAAAGGATTTGTGCACAACAAGCACCCGCGGCTATGTATTCCGCCTCGGCGGTGGACAAGGCCACACTATTTTGCTTCTTTGAACTCCATGACACTAGTGATCTCCCAAGCAAATGGCACCCTCCGGATGTGCTTTTTCTATCTACTTTGCAACCCGCGTAATCCGAATCGGAATACCCAACGAGTTGGAAGTTAGCTCCTTTGGGATACCAAAGGCCAAAGCTTGGGGTGTGCTTTAGGTACCTAAGGATTCTTTTCACCGCTACAAGATGTGATTCCCTAGGGTCGGCTTGAAACCGAGCACACATGCACACACTAAACATGATGTCGGGCCTAGATGCGGTCAAATATAACAAACTACCAATCATAGAGCGGTAGAGAGTTTGGTCAACCGGGTTACCTCCCACATCTAGGTCGAGATGTCCATTTGTTGGCATTGGAGTCTTGATAGGCTTGCAATCATCCATGTTGAAGCGCTTGAGGAGGTTTTGTATACTTCTCTTGAGATATGAAAGTCCCCTCCTTCAATTGCTTGACTTGGAAGCCTAGGAAGAATGTGAGCTCTCCAATCATGGACATTTCGAACTCCTTCGACATCAAGTCACCAAATTCCTTGCAATATGCTTCATTTGTTGACCCGAAGATGATATCATCAACGTAGACTTGACAAATGAAGATCTCTCCATCAAGCTTCTTGGTGAATAGTGTGGTGTCGACCATCCCAATGGTGAAGCCCTTCTCAATGAGGAAGTCCCGGAGGCGCTCGTACCATGCTCTTGGGGCTTGCTTGAGCCCATATAGCGCCTTGGACAACCTATAAACATGATTAGGATATCTAGGGTCTTCAAACCCGGGAGGTTGATCAACATAGACTAGTTCATTTATAAAGCCATTTAAAAATGCACTTTTCACATCCATTTGATATAGTTTAATGTCATGATGTGATGCATATGCAAGGAGGATACGGATGGCTTCAAGTCTTGCAACCGGTGCAAAGGTCTCTCCAAAATCCAAACCTTCAACTTGAGAGAACCCCTTTGCCACTAGCCTTGCCTTGTTTCTAACAACCTTGCCTTGATCATCTTGCTTGTCCTAAACACCCATTTTGTCCAATGACTCTTGCGCCTTTAGGTCGCTCTTCAAGTGTCCAAACTTGGTTGCGGGTGAAG